>OX465290.1:150798446-151003446 GCA_949987695.1 Merzomyia westermanni
ATCGGACCTACATAACATGTAGTTCCCATACAATCGATAGTTTCGATAAATGGGTTTTGGACTATAAATTTTGCAATTAAAAAGCTAGGAACGTAAAGTTTTGCAGGTTTGGTACTTATTATGTATGTAATGTGTGTAGTGAAAATCAGCCAGATCGGACCTACATAACATATAGCTCCCATACAATCGATTATTCCGATTTATGGGGTTTGGGCTATGTATCTTTAAATTCAGAGTTTTTACTAATTGTGAGTAAGGATCCGACACTTAAAACCGTAATGCGTATTCATGAAAGGTATAAAGTCTTCGGCACAGTCGAATACAGCATTTCCTCACTTGTTTTTTTTCTGCATTTTAGCTTGCAAGCCCATTGCACGTAAATGACTGCCCCTTATTAAGCAACGGTAGGCGTGTATTGCACCAAACAGATAGACAGCAAATAAACAGAACAACAAAAAGTGAGCAATTTAATGCACTCGACGACATCGCCACCACTATCTTGCACTGCAACTACACACAACTGCCTACATGCCTAGCTGCATCCGAATGGCACTTGGCTGTGGTAGGCTTTTGTTGTTTTTGCGGTCTGCTTTTTGCTTTTTGCATGCTCACCAATTTGCAAGCCAAGCAAAATCGCTAACTTTTACGAGTGCGTGTATGTGTTTGTACATACACTGCTTGCACTTTGTACTTTCACGTGTTTGTTGTAGGGTGTCGTTGTGATTGTCGGCAAGCGCGCGCACCAACAGCATTTCACAATTATTTTGTGAATGAGGCGCGTAGAACAACAACAGCAACAAAAACATAGACTTTAATGACGCGAATAAACCCCAGTCGATGTTTTACTCGTGTTTTACCCTCTCTCTCTCGCTCTCTGTCATCCCTTGGCTTGCATTTTCTCAGTAGCATGTGTTGACAATCACCTTCCCACCTCAGCAGACGCGCTTAGCGCACCGCCCACTGAATGTCTGCAGTTCCGATTGCATTCGGCACAACACGATTTACATGCGTATCCGTGTAGTTGCATTTCAAGCAGTTCTTATGCAGCGCGGCCACTTTGGCTGAATTGGTCCAAAATTGGTAGTTTGATTTTTGTTTGGTGGGCTGATCGGTGGTTTGTTGCTTTTGCTAACATGGATTTACCGTTTTTTACACGGATTAACTGCATTACCATTTTGTATCATAACAAGTTTCGTATCTAAGCCATAGACCGCAATATCAGTCTTGCAGCTTTATTCTTAATTCAAGTCCCTAAATTCGAAGATTTTCATTCGAGAGAATTTTTGTGACAAGAGATGATTTTTATATATATTTAGTTAGATCGTCAGCTAATTGTAATCGTAGTTGCGGTGGAACCCCAAATTTTTGTAACATTTAATTTTAAAATTTTAAATTAATTTTTTTTAATTAAAATCATTTTTATGCCCGAAAAAATAAAATAATGATAATATAAGCTTAAACAATTTGCATGACTGGTAATTTTCAGTGTCGTCGGCAATACAGTTCATATAACTGCGAAGATTTTGTCTGAGAGTAGCTCTGAGGTGCCCATTGTAACAAAAAGAAACCCACAAAAAACACAGCTTGGCATGCTAAATCATATACATTTTCAAGCTACAAAAAGAACATACCTAATGTCAAGAGAAACAGTTGGAAATTATGGCACCATATAATAAAATGATCCAACTAGGTTGTTAGGGTTACAACTAGGCAGCCAGTATTACTCCCGCATCATTATTCCCAATCACAAGTGGTTTGGTAAAGTTTTTGGTCATAAAAATTATGCTCGAATGGCAACGCTCTTGTCAGGAGATGTAAAGCATTTAAACAACAAATAGGCTGAAAATTGTATACAATCACCTTATGCAATTGGAGATATTCGTATTTAGCTTTGATAGACGTTTTATTTTGTTGTTGCTTTGTTAGATATGTATTTATGTATGTACAGTTATAAAGAAAAGTCCCTTAAAAAGTAGTTAACTGTTGATTAGTTGTCGTTTAGAAATAACAGTTACTCCTACTCTATTGCCACTTGACGCCGTGCACACAGTGAGACTTTTTTAGCACCAACTCCTTGCTCGTCTAACGATCGGTTAGCGTGCTGGTCAGTTGCCTGAAGTCTGCTGAGTGTTTTGCCAGAATTGATTGATTGACAAATATTTGATTTTGGAGTTTATGTTGTTAACTTGGGCTGAGTTAAGGTAGATTACATTTCACTGCATTGCCGACTGCTACAATTTTCCTCTTGGTAAACCTACAGGTACAAACAGGATATCTGGGGGACTATCCAACAAAAATGTCGATAGTCGGCAATGCAGTTAACAAAACTGCAATTATGTCATACACGGTAACTCTGCCCAAAACGAAAAACCCTAAATGGAGAATGAAATGAAAACGCGAACAAAACTTCGTGTAAAAAAGCTTTAAAATTTTTTTCTTAATTCTTGTTAGGTACGAAATTAAATTTTAAATCCAAGTTTTTTATGCGTCGTTATCGGTAAACTTATAAAATACCTGATTCGACTAACCTTATAAGAAACAATGCAATCGATTATTGGTGCTATATCATAATTATCTATCTGTACCATAAGCTTACCAATTGAATTTTGGTTTTCCTCTTACGATAAGGATACGACTATAGCGATACGCCAACGGAACCAATGTTTTAATGATTTAACTTTAGCTGGCAGAAAACCAAAAGAATGTAAAGGTTGCCAGTTTATTTCTTTGACGGTAAAAATATTGTCTTCGCGTCGTCGGCGTTGGGTATATGCATCCAGCTCAGCCAGTCTTCTCTGCGCGTTGAATTTTATTTTCCAGCATCCAGTTATCGTTTCGAAGTTGTAGCATTTGTGAAAGCTTTCACGACGGCAATGACTTGATTTTTTTATGACCCCATCAGCGCATTTCCTGTCCAAAGCATAATTGTGCACGTCATTCAAAAACTGAAATGAACCTTTTAACGGTTTTCAATATATCATTGCACTTAATGCACGCGCAAATATTAAAAGTTAAAATTAAATAATTCTCAGAATTCACAGAAGCCATACCAAAGCAAAATGAAAACAAAAAGCTCTACCTTTAACGTTGTTGTTGTTGTAGTTTGCAAATTATTCCGGGACTCTTGAAGTTGCGCCACATTGTTGTTGACTCATCAACGTCGCGCCGCCTACTCAAGCAACAATAAACGTCACAAACAAACAAAAACAACTACAGCACTGTGCGCTTTTATAAATCACATATGCAAAAACAGCAACAACAACCACAAGCAACTATGCTGCCTTTATGCGCATTCCGTCGTTCAACCAAAAAAACAGCAAAGCACATCTCAAATTTAAGCTCTGCACACTACCGACTTGAATGCCTAATTTAATTGTTGTTGTTGTTTACTTTTTAATTTCTTGTTGTTGCTATCCACTTACCTTTGCGGTGTCGTTTGAGTTAATTTCTTAATAAACGCTGGCTCAGGTCAAATAAATTCCCATTCTCATTAACATGAAATTGTCTGAAGTGGCGCAGAAAAATATTTAGTTTACTTGTGAACAAAACAAAAAAACCAAACAACAATAAAAACTGCAGCAAGTAGAAGCGCGCGAAAAGCGGATGCGCTATATTAGGCAACACTGGACTGGACTTGGGCTGGTCAAATACCGAGAAGTGCAAATATTTTCGTGTCATTTTTTTCTGTCACTTTTTCCCTGTTGTTTTTGTTATTATAAAATTTATGCTGATGCTAAAAGCGCGCCAGCAGCCGTATCATCAGCAAACAACAACAAGTGGACACATGAACTTAAAAACAAAGATGTACAGGGTGTCACAAAAGGTAAAGTGCAGTACTTGTAAGTTCATTACTTTGTTGTTGTGACCGTATAACATTGACTAAAGGTTCATAGAGAGTTACGGCTATGTGCCATCCTTTGGCGGCATGAATTCAGTACTAGCACTTTCTGGTTCTAGTACGTTTGCCACGGGAACGACTTGTTTCACCCCGTCGACCGTTCGCATTAGGAATTTTAAACGCTTCCAGTCTCTTAACCAGCTGGGGTATCTAAGTGTCTAGGTTAAATATGCTCTTCGGTTTATATACTGTCAAAAATATTACTAGCAGGTTTTGCCAGCGCTGCCAATTCAAAAGATACTCTACAAGAAAGTAAGCGCTCAAAGTAACACGATTTCAGCGCATCTTAAGGTTCTTCACTAACTCGCCGAGACGTTTATTTCTCTCTCGTCAAATTGCATGCGCACTCTTCGGTGCTTCTCACGCTCAAACCCACCTTTCTCGTTAACTCTACATCTGACAGACACAACATGTGCCGTGAGCTGACACCACTTTGAAACACAATAAATTTCCCAACTGTCAACACAGAAAAACTTCACTTTTGTGTCACTCTGTACTTTTGACTACCGGTATGTATGCATAAGTATGAAAGTCGACACGAAAATGCAAATACTGCAACAGTAACCGAAAAATAACTCATTTTTTCGATAAACAATTCCTGGAAGAACGTCGCGCACAACAGCAAAAAAACAAATGCGATGTAGCAGCCATTGGCGTCCGATGAACGACCACAAGGAGCTCTGGTATGCAGCATGCGGCATAATCGTCTACGCAGGCGTTCTCTTCTTTTCATTCTGGATTATTTGTGCTTAATACATGCCTACATACCTACATACATAAATTCCGAATAGGTTGGTGTGCGTGTGCCACTTTTGTTTTTGCTATTTGGCACAACTCAAAGTGCAATAATACCAACAACAACATACATATAATGATGCCGACGCTTTGCACGAAAAAAAAAAATGCTGACAAATACGACCGAATCAGTCATTGGGTATTAGGTTCAACACACTCGACACTGTTGCTGCGACACGAAGACCACGGTGGCTGATGTTATTGACGACGACGCGTTTTTTATTTTAATGCCGCGAATGCGGTCAACAGCAAAAGTCGCAAAGTTGCCAATAAGAAAAAAATAACGATAACAAATATGCCGACGGCTGCGGAATGTAAAAGGAAAGAGAATTTGTTTGAGAAAATGTGGCAATAGTTGCAGAGTAGAGCAGCGTAGTGGTGGTACTGATTCGATGATACAACGGAAATGTTTTAGGCTACAGAGTTGCCAGATTGAAAATGAACGTAATTGAAGAGTGAATTGAAGCTGCTGCTAAATCGTGTAAAAATATGTAAAATCATGTTCTTAATGCCATCATTTTATTAGCTTTACCAAATTGCACAGCAGCTTTACCCTGTTTTCTTTTGGAACTTGCTAGCGATAGAAGACAAATAGACGTCACCTGCACTAAGTTGGAGAGCCCGAACATAAAAGGTTCCACCTTCACTGTACTTCAATCTGAACTAAATTCCTTACCGTCTAAATAACTCTTCCATTGGTACTACCGTCAAACAAGTATTCCTACAAGAAGCGGCGCCCTAAAATGAGGCAAGTGCTCAATGTTCGGGTGAAGTAGTTCTACTTACTGTCAACCACCCAAAAACTTTTGGTGTGACGTTTGACAATGTACTCACCTTCGCTAATCATGCCACCACAATCGCTTTAAAGGTACAGAGATGCAACAAGATCCTTAAGTATCTTGCCGGCAGCACTTGGGGGAAAGATAAAGAAACCTTGCTTACCACATATAATACTATCGGTCGACCGGTTATTGATTACAGTGCGCCGATATGGTCGCCCACTCTTGCTGACACCAAGAAAGGAGGAAGTTGCAAGTCTACCACAACAGAGCCATCAGAACTGCCACGGGATGTCTTCTTATGTCATCTGAATCTTACCTCTATCAAGAGGCTAAAATGCTCAATGCCCGAAAGCACGTGGAACTGTTGAGCAGTCAGTTTTTACTCAACAGCCATAAGCTCAGTCATCTAAACCGACATCTATTGGATGAAGTTCCCTCTCCTAGATCCTAGAGACTTAAGGAAACATCTCCGTAAGCTATGAAAAGATCCGACACTACATTACCTTTCCGCTGGATCTGCATACCATAGCCGTGCTCTAAATGACCTCCACACCGAGTCGCTAGGCAGATTCCTTATATCTCGGCCTGTGAACCCTGTAATTGATATCCAACCACTTGAAATAGCACAAAAAGGAACCCCTTCTTTCGGGGGAGACTAGAATCATTTTAGCACAACTTCTTTCTGGATATTGTACTAGGTTAAACTCTTACTTTTCCAGACTCAACTCCACCATAGCAAATACTTTGCCTCCATGTGGTATGTCCTCTTACGATACTTAACATCTCTTCACCTGTTCAATTGAACCTACTCTTCTAACATCAATATCAGTTTGGTCCAACCCTGTTACAACTGGTCGTTTCATTGGACTCGCATTAGAAAAGCTTGATGAGGATTCTCAGAGTGATCATTCCCATTAGGCAGGGCTAAGCACTGTTAACGACAACAACAACAACCGATATGCACTTGCATTCTTCTCTCTTATATGTGATAAAGTCTAAGCCGCAGTCCAAATTTCGCTAGGAACTTATCGAAAAAAAAAACCACTAAAATTGCGCATCGAGCAGAGGTATGGCAGCACTAATATTCGCTCTACAAGGCACGCATAGTATGTAGGTATGTGAGAGATACATACAGCTACAGTACAGAGCGCAGTTTAAGCGTATGCAAATATCCAAGAACAAACAAAAACAAAAAAACATTGCGGAGAATTAAGGAGAACACCGTGCAACTGAGTCGCAGTGGGCTGTAGAATGCAGTGAAAAGCACCAACAGTGGAAGCGTGCATTCAAATCCAAAAAGCAAGCAAAACAACAACAGAAACACCCATAGCAGACAACAAAAACAAAAAAGAAAAATCAAAACAACAAGTTAAAGAATGTTGATTGCTTCCCATGGCTTGGCCGACTGATTGTCGGCTATATTGGAACGCCAAGTGATCGCGCGAGCGCAGTGGAGGCGACGTTTAGTGACCGCTGCATTGGGAGTTGCACCGTGCCAGGCTGTGGCGGCTAAAAGCGCATTCCTGTGGAATTTCCTTGCTTTCTCTTTGCCTGTAGTAGCACAAAACCTCCTTGGCGTTATGAAAAAATGTAACTGGATGCGCGGATCGCATACAAGCAGACACAAATCCAGCTATATTTTTGTTGTATGTATTACTTGTTTTGCGCAAAAGAATCCAAACACTAAGGAATGTCGACCGGTTGCTTTGGCCAACTAACTAACCGGACGCTGTATAGCTGTGCACAAAAGAAGAGAGGGCGAACTGGGTGCTTGGTTGCTTGGCTGGTTGGCTTGTTGACTGGTGGACTGGCCGAGAGGACACATTGACGGTTAGGTGCTGGCTGCATGCCAATGCCACAACAACAAATTGCATGTTTATGTAGCATTGATACGACAGCAACATTCCCAGACTAGACAACAACAAACAAACCAACAAAATACAAAGAAAAAGGTACGAGTTAACATAGAATTAATAAAAAAACTACAACAACATTTAGAACAAGCAGCGCAGCAACTAGTTGCAACAGCTACGTTTGAAAGTTCAGCCGCAATGTGAATGGACTCGGTTGACAGTCAAAGTTGGCGACGTTGGCTGTGGAATGCAGCGTCTAAAAAAGAGACTACGGAAAGAGAGCAAAACAATAACGGCAACAATGCTTAAGAGAAATGCATGGTCGGCGCAAAAATATAGCCATAAAGTAACAAATTGAACCTTTAAAGCTTTTCCATTGAATTTGCGCAAACGCACAGGAAACAAAAAACTATAAATGGTTAACAAAAAAATAAAAAATTAAAAAAAAAACTGAAAAAATATTTTATGTATAAAACCAGCCGCTTCGAAAGCACAGCAGCAATGCAGGCCATAAAAGCAAAAATACAATTTGGCAATTAATGCTGCTGTGTGTTGCTGTTGTTAGTAGCTCTACGCAACCATGGGCCATTTGGCGTAAATTTTTTTTCAAAATGAAGTAGTCCAATTAGCGCTGAAGTAGCGCAGATCATGCGGATTTTTTTTATTTTGTACTAAACTGACCCGAATTATTAAACAAGAAATACAAAAAAAAAAAACAAAAAAAAAGTATTCGACCGAAAGTTCCGCACGAATATGCACTACGTTATAAAAATTAAATGTATTATTAAATAACGATTTAAAGTTTATAAATAATTTCACTTTGGTTATTAGGGCTTTTTGAGCGTAGCGTAGTCAGCGTAGCTCTGATTTGAGATATGCGCTGGTAAAATTGAGATTTCTTTGTATTATTGAAAATCGTTTCTGTAATTTCCTCAAACTACCCCACTGTGCGTTGCGGCTCAGCTAACAGCAGCCAACAAATTATGAATGCGTCTGTGTGCGCAACATTCTTAATTAAAAAAGCGCCAAAATAGGATAATAAAAGTCAGCAAAAAGTGCCAAAAAATCAAAAACAAAAAGTAACCCAAAAAGAGGCGAAAAAGTGGAATAATAAAAGAAATTACTTCCAAGAAATTTGCTGCGTTGTTTTGCTCCTTTGGGTTACGGTCGCTCATTCATCTTTAGCGTGAGTTGAAGTAAGGAGTTTTATTTGAAGGCAAAGCGGCTTAGTTCTAATTCTTTTTTGTGTTGTTTGGCACCGAAACACAAACCTACTCATTGCCTTTGTTAAGCTCATGAGTTTCCAAAATTATAACCTTTTTCAAATTTTTTTTTTCATTTGGTGCAGCCTGTACTGCTGCTGTTTGACAGCAATACAGGGTTCTCAGGGAAGATTATTTCTCGCTCCACTGCATCTAAAATGGACGCCCACCGCCAAGGGCAATCACTTTAAACACCTTGTTTTCCTTCATAAGGTATTTGTGTCACAAATTTAGAGTACTTTGTTTTGAAATAGAAACTAATTACAACTAAATTTATTATAAAATCCAAATAGGTAACTTTGTAAAAAAATTTGTTTCCCCAAAAATGGGTAATTTGTGACCTAAACTTTATAAGAATTGAAAAAGAAAAACACTTTGAGCATCTTAATTTGAGTAACAGTTAAACTATGAATGGCCACCTAAAAGTGATTGCTTCAATGGGTCAAGAATGATTCATGTGACTTACAAAGGTTTAATTTTTCCAAATTTTTTTTCTACTTTTTTTTACACTTTTCTTGTTAACGTTTTCAATAGAAATTTGTTTTACTATTATTTTTTACTAGTTTTTTTATTTTATTTTTTTAATTTTTTTCTTAATTTTGTTTTCTTACTATTATTTTTATTTTGTGTTCTAAAAATTAAACAACTTTGTCTCTGTCAAATTTAAAACGATTTTTTAACTACTAAATTCGAAAAATAGAATTGTTAAGCAAAACATGAAATGCCAAAGTAAGATGTTCCAGAAGTGCTAAATTTTGCCCGCTGATGTTATAAAGGTTAAATAAATTTTTTATTAAAAAAAATTATTTTTTTTTTAAGATACCTTTTATTAGCTTTTAACTTATTTTCTTAATTTTATTTTGAATTATGATCAAACTTTTACCTTGAGACCTTGTAAGGGTTGAAACCTTTTTTTTTTACATAAATGTTAAAAAATGTTTCAATATAATCAAAAAGAGAAAAACAGCGAAGCAGTAGTAAACCCACTTGGTCAAATTTGAACAGAAAAAAATTTGCTTAATTTTCTTTTTTTCCTTTTAAATAAAATTTTTTTATTATTTTTCATTTGCTTTTTTGCACATTTTGTTAATTTTATATAAAGTATTATTAAAATTTTACCTTAAAAGCTTATAAATGCTAGAACAATTTTTTAAGTAATCAATTGAAATAAAACAACAGGAAGCAGCTTTAACACAGTAAGCGTGGGTCAAATTTGACCCGACACTTTTATAAAAGTTGAGCTCGGTGTTTGCTTTTTCACTTTTGTCATTTTTTCTTGCAGTTGCAGTTAATAATATTATTAAAAAAAATTTTTTTATACATGATTTTTATTTTATTCAACCCTGAGTACTTAATAAAGATGAGGAATTTTTTCAACTTTGCTCAAAACTAATCAGGGATTGTCATTTATTTTTAACCATTTGAATGAAATACAAGTTAAGAGTACAAGTGAACAGAAAGCGACTTTAAGAAGGTATACATGGGTCGATTTTGACCCTCGTTCCTCTGCGAATTAAGTTCATTGCTTGCTTTTGTTAGGTAATGTCATTATTTTGCAGTTACTGTTATTAATAAATTTTTTTTAATAATCATGCATATTATTTTTATTTTTTTTTTAACCCTAAGTATGTAGGTAATTCATAAAAAATTAAATTTTTTCCTAGCTCTGCATTACTTAAAACTAGAATCAGGTATTGGCAGTTGTTTTGTTTGGTTATTGAAACTTGGTAAATAATTTTTTTGTAAATAATTTTTTTGTAACTAATTTTTTTTTTCTAAATAATTTTTTTTTATTAATTTTGCTGCTTTTTCGAGGGGCATATCGGATCGCATATAGGTTAAAGCGATTTAGTTTATATAAAATATAAAACATGGCCAAAACTGGAAGCACAAAAACAAACTTTCCAAGTTGGTCAAATTTGACCCGTGAACACCATAAAGGTTAAATCTTAGATTACATTGTTTTTTAATGGTTTTAATGTAATTTTTTACTTTTAATATATAACTTCTTTTGTAAGTATGAAAATTGTTTACATTTAGGGGCAATAATTAAATAATGTTTTTTTTAATTAATAAAGGTTAAAACATTTTTTCATTATTTTGTAATTTTTTTATCAAAAACAAAAGCGCCAAAAATTCGAAGCGGCATAAATTTGATACGCTCATGTGGTTAAGCTAAATTATTATTATTTTCTATTTTATTATATTTTTTTTATTGTTTTTTTTTTTTTTATATATTCATGACTATAGATCCAGGCGAAGAATAATAATTTTTATGAAACTTTTTTTTACAATAATTAATTATTACAAACTGATTATAATTTTTTTTTTTTTTTTCAAATAATTTTTTTATTATTCTATGCGTTTATAATTATTAAAGTTCTCCCGCGCAAAGGAAGATCCAGGCGAAGAATAATAATTTTTATAAAACTTTTTTTTAATACAATAATTAATTATTAAAAACTAAAAATTTTTTATTTTTTTTTAAATAAATTTCTTATAGTGCTATGCGTTTATAAGTATTCAAATTCTCCCACGAACGCAAAGGTTTAACATTTTTTCGCGCACAAATCTTCACAACTTTCAACTCACATTACCGCAATCGCAATGTGCATTGATTTGTATAGCATTTTCTGTTCAAATATTTGACATATAAATGAAATTAAATTTTTAGGTTGAACTTTTTGTTGTTTTCAAAATAAATTGATTTCAGTGTCAGTCACAAATTTCAAAAATTTCCCGTAGATTTTTACTAATATGCACTGGATTTTTGCAATAGTTTAGTTTTTCTTGTCTCGTTTTTGTCACATATTCAACGTTTCGATTTTTCGTATTTCGTATTGAAAAATTAAGCAAACAAAAATATTTGGCAGTATAAAATTCTCACAAAATCGTGCGCAGTAATAAGACGGTACAAAATTTTTTGCGAACACCCAAATCGTACGAAAGTTATATGACGCAAGCGCCACTTCTATTAAAAAACCACGCCAGGCCCAAAAATTCAAATAAATAGACGCGTGCGTGCGTGAGTATGCGTGCAAAGCGGCATTTGAAGTGTGTTTTTCTGTTTAATGTGTGAAACAGCAACAACTTAAAAAACCGAGTTACATTCTCGCGTAAACCTACAGTCGTGCAAACCAATATTTAAGCGAAAATTGCGAAGAACAGCAAGCGTGAAAATTCATTTCCTTCTAGCTTATCAAGTAATAATTGTGTAAACCGTGAAACAAACATGTTGAGGTATGTGCATTGTAAGGGCTGGTAATGGGTTAAAGAGTGCGTGTGTTTGAGTGTATGAGTACGTTTGCTTAGCACTTGATAGCTAGTAACTAGTTTTATTTATCATAATTAGCCGTTCGCTTATTGTAGCACGTTTTTTATATTAGAAAAATTTAATTTTTTATTAATTTTAGCATTATTGCGCATTAAAGTATGCTTTAGAAAACTGCTTAGTAATTTTTAACGCTTTAAAAATTAGTATGAATGCAATATTCAATATACAGTTGCGCTTATTAAGTTGCGTTAGTCTGCGCTAAGTCAAATTATTTAATTAACAGCTGCGTTTTGTGTAAGAGGGAGGCCTACTTTTAGGCGTTGCACATAAAAAAACAAGCTGTAGCACTTTTTTTTTCATTATGTTCACAAAATATGCAACATATGCTGCCTTGCTTTAATTTTCATACGCTTTACATATCAAAAAACGATAAAGAAAAGCTTTGTAGCGTTGGCATAGTATAGTTTTAGGCGCATTATTTAGGATCAAGAATGCACTACGCGCGCCTTCTCAATACAAGTTACGAAAAAAAAAAAATGTATTTTATATAACTAGCATTTATTTATTAGCATGCCCGCTATCAGATACTGTAACTCGCTATAGCAAAAACTTCAAAACCAAAAAGCTGGCTGCTCGCCTAAAAGCATGCAACATTTCAAACAATTGCCTTAGCATGACAATTTTACTGCAAGCATGCAAGTAAACATTGCATACTTTTAGGCGCACTTGTTGAGCGATTTTTGAATAGCTCTTCCTTTCACACTTCACTGCTCACTCTCTCTCTTTGTATAAATCACATGCAAGTACATATAAGCTGTTCTCTTTCGTTGCCATCTCTTATTCGCCTATTCGTTCTTCCACACACACGCTTCAGTTCACTTATCCGTTCTTGTTGTTGATTTTTTTGTTTTCATTCTTTTTTTCTACTTCTATTTTGTTTTTTCTGTTTCTTCTTTGTTCACAGCATTTCAACAACGAAAATTCTTATTAGCGGCATACCGCTTCAAACACGCTTCGAAGACATCGAACCTCTATTGAAGCCGTACGGCATCGTCAAACAGTGTGAGGCTGTCTCTAGTAAGGACCCCAATACTCAGACTGTACATATAACATTCGATAATCCCGATCAAGCTCAAAGGTATTACGTTTTTCTTTTAATTTGTTTTTTTGCTTGCATTTTTTGTTTTGCGTTGTAGTTTTATTAGTTTCATGTTCTTTTTTGTATAGAAATTTTTTTTTTAAATGTAATACGAGTGTTGAAACGGAACTGTGAATGTTGGTAAGCTTAGGACTCAGATGGGTTTTCGCTTCATACTAAAACCTCAAAACTTTTCTCGCTGTTTCACATTCTTGTTCAGCCCTAGCTTCTTACCTTACCTCTGCACTCGTGCGACCTCGCTCGCTCTCTTGTTCTCGCTCTTTGGAATAAGAAACCACTTCTCTTTACTGAGAAAATGTCAGCGATTTAGCAGGAACTGCACAGTGGGGAACTTTATAGGGAAATGGTTGCTTTGGCTAACTTGTTTCCGGAAAGAAAAGCAGGAAGAGCTTGTATTTAAGTGGGCTATGTGTTGAAAGGATTAATAAACGAACGAATATATGAATGGATGTACACATGTAAGGACGAATAGGTGAATGGATGAATGTTTGGATGGACTAATAGGTGAATGGATAAATGTATGAATGGACGAATAGTTGAATAGATGAATACGCGGATGGATGAATTGGTGAATGGATCAATACATACATGGACGAATAGGTGAATCGATGATTAAATGTATGGACGAATAGGTGAATGGATGAATACACGGATGGATGAGTTCGTGAATACATGCATGGACGAATAGGTGAATGTATGAATACTTACATGTATTTACGAATAAGTGGAGGGATGAATACATGGATGGACGTATTAATGATTGCATAGATGACAAATTGATGAATGATGTAAAGGACGAATGCATTCGATAGTTGAATGGATTAATGAAAAAACGGTAAATGAACTAATTGAATGAATAAATGAATTCAGTTCAAGGGTCGATACTATGGATATTCTGCATGATTTATCTGCATAGAATTTTGGATGAATGGACGAATAGCTAAAAGTATGAATGGGCGAATGTATAAATGGGGATGTTTATGGGCGCATGTTTTTACAGATGAATGCGATAATTGAAGGTTAAGTTGATAATGGATTTATGACGTATCTTACTACGAAGTAATATAAAAATGAGTAGCTGTAAAAAGCCACGAATACTTTGAATTAATAACAACTAGTTTAGTTAGTTCTAAATGTATTTCGAACTAAATTTTTGACACCGATCGCACTGTCGTTTAATACAAGATTCCTCTAGCGAGCATGTTGATGAGGCACAGTTGATATGCTCGTATTTTTAAGTTTTTCACTCAAAAAAGCGGGGCCGTGTCTAAAAAGATCATATTTATAAGACTCAAAAAGGCTCTTCGTCAGTTTCATCCACATCGCTCACAAGCTGGAATGTATTTGTGTTAGGCTATTTATAAATTTCTTATAAGTTTTAGTTATTAAACATTGCCAGTAAAACCAAAGACCCGTATGTAATTTTTCGGTTTTTTTTTTTTGTATCTACTTACAGAGCTGCTGGCGGATTAAACGGTGTCGAATTCGAAGGCAACAAATTGCACGCCGAACCATTGGATAAAAATCAACGTCGCACGAATCGTAATCAACGCAATCCATATCCCGGTATGCCAGGTCCCGGACGTCAAGCCGACTTTCCATTGCGCATACTTGTGCAAAGTGAAATGGTTGGTGCCATTATTGGACGTCAAGGCAGCACTATACGTACGATAACACAACAGAGTCGGGCACGTGTCGATGTACATCGAAAGGAGAATGTCGGTTCGCTTGAGAAGGCAATCACTATTTATGGTAATCCCGAAAATTGTACGAACGCATGCAAAAGGATTTTAGAAGTGATGCAACAGGAGGCCATTTCAACAAATAAGGGGTGAGTCGGAGTTTTCCAATTTTTTTTGTTTGTGTAAATGCGAGTTCTAAACTCTTATATAACTATCCTTACCCTTAGCCCAACCACGCTATACCCAACCATTCATATTCCTTCATTTCACTGCTTCCAACTCTCTTTCTACCTCCCTCTCTCTCTCTCCCCCTCTATCTTTCGCTCCTCTCTTTTACTTCCTCTCTCTATCACTCTCTCTCCTCTCTTATACTCCCTCTCTCTCTCCTCTCTTATACTTCCTTTCTCTCTCCTCTCTCTCTCTCCCTCCCCTCTGTCTCCTTCTCTCTCTCTCCTCTCCCCCTTTCTCTCCTTCTACCTCCGTCTCTCTCCTCTTCTCTCTCTTCTATCCCTCTCTCTCTGCCTTTCTCTGTCCCTCTCTCTCTTTCTCTCTCTTTTTCTCTCTCTCCCTCCATCCCTATGCCTTTCTCCATCTCTCTCTCCCTCTATTCCTCTCTATCTCTCTGTCTCTCTCCATCTCTCTGTCTTACTCCCTCTCTATCTCTTACTCCCTCTCTCTTACTCCCTCTCTCTCTCTCTCTCTATGCCTCTCCTCTCTCTCTCTTCCCATTTCTCTCTCTATACCCTATAAGCTCTGTGGTTCATTAATTTTTCTCTATCTCCTTGCGCAGCGATATTTGTTTGAAAATTCTCGCCCACAATAACCTAATCGGCCGCATAATTGGCAAAAATGGCAACACCATCAAACGCATCATGCAAGAAACAGACACCAAAATCACAGTTAGCTCGATCAATGACATCAGCAGCTTTAATTTGGAACGTATCATTACCGTAAAGGGCCAAATAGATAATATGTCACGCGCCGAAGCACAGATAAGCTCTAAATTGCGCCAAAGCTATGAGAATGATTTACAAGCAATGGCACCACAAAGTCTCATGTTCCCCGGTCTACATCCGATGGCCATGATGTCAACACCTGGCAATGGTATGGTCTTCAATCCTAGTATGCCATATCAATCATGTCCAGGCTTTCCGATGTCGAAAACACCGGCTCAGGTGGTGCCACCCGTCTTCCCCAACGATATGCAAGAGACCACATACCTCTACATACCGAATAATGCGGTGGGTGCAATTATCGGCACCAAAGGTTCACATATACGCAGCATAATGCGTTTCTCGAATGCCTCACTCAAGATAGCGCCAATCGATAATGATAAGCCGGTCGAACAACAAACCGAACGTAAGGTGACAATTGTCGGCACGCCGGAGGGGCAATGGAAAGCGCAGTATATGATTTTTGAAAAGATGCGCGAAGAGGGTTTCATGTGCGGCACTGAAGATGTGCGACTAACAGTCGAAATAATGGTGGCCAGTTCGCAGGTGAGTTCAAATGCGCAGATGGAGTTTCGCGGGCCAGAAAGTACTTAGTGCTTGTCGTTGTTATTTATTTACAGGTGGGCCGCATAATCGGCAAGGGCGGACAAAATGTACGTGACTTACAGCGCGTCACCGGCAGTGTTATTAAGCTGCCAGAGCATGCGGTGGCGCCAGCATCGGGTGGTGATGAGGAAACCCCTGTGCATATTATCGGTCAATTCTATAGTGTGCAGGTGAGTGCGGGTGGTGGCTTACTTTTGTATTGAACAGATTTATTACTCTCTCTCTCTTTCTCTTGTTTTTTCTTTCTCTCTCTCGCGCGCTTCCAAATAGTCGGCACAACGTCGCATACGTGCCATGATGATGTCAACGAATCCGCCACCGGTGACCAAAAAGCAAAAAGCTGCCAAAGAACAGTCCGCCGCCGCCGCTGCTGCAGCAGCTGCTGCTGCCGCTGGCAGTGGGACTCAGCAATTGCCTCAGCAGCCGTTAACACAACAACAGCAACAACAACAACTGCAGCACTCACAACAACAACAGCAACAGCCGCAACAACAACAACAACAGCCATCTGCGTCAAGTCAGTAAGCAAAGCTGAAAAACAAAACAAAAAAATCGCGTTTCAATTCGTTTTGTTGAAGCATTTTTTTATTATTACATATTTTATTTTTATTATTATATATTTTTTTTAATTAAATGCAGAGAAATGTGTATGATGATGTATTTAGGTTTTCTAATATACTATAAACATAAATATTAAAAATATTTCTTTTTTGAAAAAAAAAAAAAATATTACATAATTGTCGTCAAGAGCGATAAATGAATAAATGTTGAGGACAATGCTGAAGAAAATGAGGATAATAATAAAAAGAATGTTGATAATTTTTAAACAAAAAAGGTTTGATAAAAAAAATTTTATAAATAAAGTTTTTTTTTTTGAGAAAAAAAAGTAAACAAGAAATAAACGAGCATAAAAAATTTAAACAGCTAAAATATATAAGAAGAATGAAGCATAATTTACAACAACAGCAACAACAAAAATATGTAAAGCGTAATGAGTTACTCTAAGGAAATCCCCAAAAATATATACAAAAATAATACAAAATTTAAAATCTTAAAGGAACCTTTATATGGCGCAAAATAAAAAAAGTGCAAAACGATAATGAAAACAGGCATTTCTTTGTAAGCTTTTTACAAAAAAAAAGCATTAAAAACAATTAGGCAACAAAATTTTTGAGGACACATGTAAACAAAAACTCTTGAGCAAACTGGAAACTAAGAACCAACCCCAAAACAGATACATTAGAAATTGAAATTTAAAGCAAAAAAAAGCAAGTTACACTGAAAAAAACAGACATACAAAAATAAATGTTTTTAAATAGTAAATTGACGCAAACCAATTTGCAACAAACTGCCAACGAAAAACTTTTAACTAAAGCCAAAATGTTAAACAAACTGAACAAAAAGCCAAGAAACCCGCTGAATGAGGCAGAAATTAGAAATCAATCAGAACATAAACTAAAAAAAAATATTTGCGAAAATATTGCAGTTTACAACGCAAAAACCATAATAAAACAAAACATTGGAGCAAAAGACGCACAATGCATATTGATCTACACAGAAAAATAGCAGATAAATGTTTGGTCAAACAGAAATATTTAAAATTTACACTGAAAAAATCAGCAAGCAAAAACGTAAACAAATTATGCAGCTATCTGAAAACATAACAGCAAGGCACAAGTTTCTGTGCCGAAAAAAAATTCATTAGCTACACTGAAAAAAACGACAGTAATTAAAATCAAAGTTTTTGAATAAAAAAAAATAAATAAAATAATTTTTCACCAAATTTTGGAAAAATGCAAACATTTTTGGGCAAATTCCACAATTTTTAAATAACCCAACAATCAAAAATCTGCACAAAATTTTAAAATTTAAAAGTTGAAAAAACAGACAAAGCGAAAAAAAATTTCCAAACAGATTTGTTAAAAATTTTGATAGTTTTTTTAACAAATATACACGTGAAAAATACATTGATATTTTTCGCCAAAGAAAATTATAAAATTAAGACAAATTTTTTTTTTAATTTAAAAAAAAATGTAAACAAAGTCATTAAAAAATATTACAAACAGTGGACAGTCCGCAATGTACATACATACATACAAAAATATTTGATTGCATGCAAGCAATGCAACAACAAATGAAACCCACCAAAACTAAGAATAAAAACCAAAACAGTGCAACGTTCACGCAGCATATTTTGGCAAAGGCAACATTTACATAAAATAAAATTAAGAATATATGACTGTATTTGGAAAAATAGAAAATAGTAGAATTTGCAGAAATTGAGACACAAAAAATCAGCTGAAACCACTCGAATTAAGAAAAATAGTAAAAAAAATAGACTTACACAAATATCTAAAAAAAAAAAAAATTTTAAAATTAGGAATTTTTCAAACTGCAGATATCGATAAAGGATCGCTTGATAAAGTTTCATGATAAAAGGAAAAAATTAAGTTTTCAAAAAGTTTTACAAAGAACAAGAAATCGATCAATTTTTGCAATACACAAAATTTATCGAAAAACTTCAGTTTTCAATAACATTTTCAAAACGGAAGTGATCTATAAATTAATCGAACGATTAGTAACAAAATAATTTATAAACGAAAAATTATTTTTTGAAACTTTGGTACCGAAAAGCTGTATAAATTTATCGATTGGCAAAATTTATCGAAACGAAGAAGAGAGAAATAAAACAATTTTTCCAAAAATGCGCTAAAGTAGAAAAAGTTGGAAAAGTTTTGCAACTGAATATTTTTGTACGTAGAGTCATAGAGTACGTGATTTCGCCACGAACTTTGACAGCTAAATAATATTCATGTACATGATTTCACCACAAACTTTGACAGCTATATAATATTCACCATGAAAAAAAAAGTTTAATTATTTATATATTAATTAACTTTAAGGAAAAACCGACCATATCAAAACTAACCATTGCTAACGGTCTCACTTTTATTTCATGGTGAATTAACTTTTGGCTTCTTCATTAAATTTAGAGTGTGGTGTATTACAAATTCGTTGATAGGTTTGCACGCGCGCTTCTATCTACATATTCTGATAATTTCATAACAATCCAAGTGAGATAAACTTATAAAAATCAAACTCATACAAAACCATAAGCAAAATATATGCAAAAACCAAAAATCACCAAAATCAGCTGTTTTATATGTTTCTTAATGTAATCGAATACGCAATTTGTCAAGTAATGAAAATAATGTAGGAGCAAAAATATAAAGATTATACGGTTTCAGCATAACGCAATAAAAACTACAAATAAACAAAAAATTTAAAAATCAGCAAAGCATTTAAAAAAAATAAAGTATTTGAATAAATCAAAAAAAAAATTTAGAAAATATGCCGTGAACGTTTGCCGCTAAATTAAACTACAAACAAAAAATTTTATTTTACAAGAAAAATGTAAACAGCCAAATTAAAAAGCTACTAAAAAGAGACAATGAAAATATCCAATAAAATTAGAGTTTAACACCGCTAATTAACCACACTTTGCTTAAACAAATTTTTTAATAAAAAAAAAAATTTAAAAAAAAACGTGAAATTTTTAAAAATATCAGTGAGATTTCAAAACGTCTAAGGTGTAATCGACAAGAATGGTGAATTGGTGAATTCGCTTAGAGGTGAATTACCTTGCTGACACTTTTTCACTAGCTTTTAGTGAGTTGATTAGACACTATGTCGCATACGAGTCGTTAAAAACAACAAAGACTTGCTGCATTCGTCATGCCTTTTTGTAATCTCACTGTTTTTCGTTTTTCGCGTAATTTGCCGTTAAATCCAAAAGGCACTTTCTTGGTTTTGTAAAAAAAACATAAATTGAGCACGGTCTTAGTCGCCTCTTAAGTAGACGATGCAAATATTGTATAGACAAATGTAAATAATATAACTATACCTAAACAATAACAAAACAGTTTAAACTAAGCTGACATGTTAAAAAAACTTTTTCGTTTTTGATAAAACGACAATTTTTGGGTTTTCTTGTCAACCGTACTTATATAGAAAATTTTTGAAAATCACCAAAAAAGCAACAGCGCTAATGTGTTCCTATAGGAAGCCAAGCCAGCTCAAAAACAAGCAGACAACATGACTTGCGGCAAGAAGCAGCCACAAAAGTGATTTTTTGATAGTGGTGTGTATGCAAGCGAAATTCACCACACACAAAAAAATTCAATATATACAAAATAAAAACACATTAATTTTTAAAACAAAGTTAATGAAGAACTCAAAAAAAAATTTTTTTTTGTGGTCGATAATAACAGCTGTTAGTAGCATGCTAACTTCGTAAACTCATTTGTATAAAAACTTTAATAAACATTATTTCCACAACTACACCAAAAGTAACTACTTCAACAACTAGTTCCATTACAAGTTTCTATTTTAAAATTGTGCGTATAGTGAGAAATTTTAATAGCGTTTGCCTTAAAGCGGTGCTGAAATGTTTTTGCTTTAATTGATATCTAAAAAATATATAAAATCAAATGTTTTTAAATAATTAAATTTTAAAGTAAAAAATTTTCCTGCATAGAAATATGCCTCACAATTGAAAATTCATTTTAATAACAATACATTTTCTTTAACAATTGACAGTTACAATAATTTTATGCCACTAATTGCTTACAAAATAATTGCACTCAAATAAAATAATTTTTGCAGAAAATATTCGTAAGAAAAATATTTACATTAAAAAATCGTAAGCGCCTTTTAATATGTGTTTTCAATTCAAATTATGTAACTTTCAGCATAATAGCGTACATTATACAAACATATTGTCATATAGCAAATAGTTGTAAAATAGCTGAAATGTAAGCAAATAATTTTTATTTAAAAAAAAATAATAGTAGAATCAATCATGTCTCTAACGATTAGGAAATTAAAATGTATTAATGAGCAGCAAACAATCAAATAAATAATCAAACAAGCCAATAGTTTAAAAAAATACAAGAAAATAGTTTTAACTGGAAAAAAAAGTGTTTAATAGCTGCTAGTGGTGGTAATCAAACGATAAATATCCAAATATCGAGCTAGAGAAAACGAAAAATCGCTTTTTTACTTACGTACTGCTGATAATGAAGAGTCGATAACGTAGTGTCATCGATAGTTTACCGACACTAATAGCTACAACACCCTCGAACAAAAATTAAGTAACTGAAAAAATCAAAAAAGTTAAAAAAAGCCTGACATTGCAATAGTTTTTTGACAATAGCCCAAATATTACAAAAACAATAGCAATAAATAAATAGTCCATTCACTACCTAAATAGCCAAGCTGAACTTATTTTTTATACATTTATAAATAAACAATAACCAATAGCCCATATACACTAGGGTGGAGTAAAAAACAACCAAAAATTTTTCGAGTGCAAGAATAGAAGTAATTTTGTAAAAAATGTATTTTTGTTTCGTTACAAAAAAAAATTAAAAAAAAAACAAATATATTTGTATAAAAAACAACTGATTTGAAATTAAAGTACTTGCCAGAAATAAATAACAAACTGTAAAAAAACTTTTGAACATGAAAAAAAACATGGAAAAAAATTTTTTTTAAAGAATTTGTTTTCAGGCGTTTGTAAATCTGTTTTTAACATTTGTTTTTTTTTCTTTCTCAATTTTTTTAGCATGCAAAAAGTTATTTTTTTTCAAACAAATTTCTTTTATTTAAAAAACGCCCTATAAATTGCACAAAGCTAAAGAAGTTTTACTTTTTGAGCTCCACCCTTATACACATATATAAATAAACGAAAATATTTACAATGTAAGTATTTTTAAAAATAAAAAAATTTTACATATAAACCAGGAAACAATAGCTTAATAATTAAAAAAAAAATTTTTGTAAAAATTCTACATTAAAATCAGTTAAGGAATATATATAAACAATAACAGCTAATTACATACACATATATACTTCCATACAATAATTATTAACGTAATTTTATTCGTTTTTCTTTATTATACAATTTTTTTAAACTATTTTTGTTTTCAATAAGATTATTGTGTCTTTATGTAATTTCATTAAATACACTATTAAATGTTTATTAACGGTTACTCTTTGAAGCTAGTACATTAACTACTTTTTAAGTTCAAACAAGTTTTTTTTTTTTTGTATACATAATAATAAAACGTAATTTTTTTTGCAATTTTTATTTAATTGAAACATTTTTTCAACACACCACAGCTTTTTTCCAACTTTTTACATTAAAAAAATTTATTTTGGCTCACAAAAATAATCGTTAGTACATAACCACAAACCTTTTGATATAAATCGAATTTCAAAATTTTGATTAGTCAGCATTGAATGTAGAATTTACAATGGTGCCCAACGGCGAAGGCAAGTAAAGCTGAGTTTTTTTTTAATTATTACGCAGTCGAAGAGTTCCCTACTTCAAACTATTTTTCAAAAACACGCTTTTTCAAAATTTGTTTCAAAAACACCCTGTATCTTCTAATATTGTCAAACAATAACACCCTGTTTCTTCTCATACCGTTAAACAATAACACCGTGTTTCTCCTAATACCGTTAAACAAATTTATCGATACATATTTTGATTCTAAAGTTTATCGAATGCTTTCAGATTCATGACAAAATGTGGTATAATTGCAAAATATCGATTAAAAATCAACGATATTTGTCGATATGTCAGCGATAACTTTCGATTATTATTGTAAGACGTGTTTTAAGTAACTTTGAATAACCAGAACTAAAATGTAAATTTTCTATAAATTTTCGTAAACGAAGCAAAATAACTGCCCTTCGCCGTCAGCGCCATCTAATTCTGAATTCAAAATACCTTTTGGCAAAATGCGTTAGATAACGTTCAAAATTAAACGTAGCATTATATGATTACACCGAAAACGACTTTTGGGTTTCACTAAAAATACTGCAAAAATTATAAAACATGAAATTTTGAAATAAGAAGGAATCACACTCTTTGTTTACAAAAAAAATTTAAATAGCGCATGAAATTTGTTTAAGCAAAAAACAAACTGCTTCAAATTAGAGCGAAGAATATCGTTGCAAAAATTTTTGTTGTAAAATCAAAAAAAAAAAAATGTTAATGTTAAATAAAAAAAGGTCGATGATTAAATGAATGTAATTGAATACCTCAATATAAGTGCATTATCTTCTTACTAAAAAAATAATAAATGAAAATGAAAAATTTAAATAACAAATGAAGCACTAGAAACTATAAAATAAACAATAATAAAAATCATAAAAATTTTTAATTGTTTAAATAACAAATTTTGCTTAAAATAGGCAACTTCAAAAGTAAATATTTGGGTTAACAAAACAAATTAAGCCACATAACCGCATAAAATTAAAGAATGAAAAAATAATAATTTCAAAAAGAAAACTGAAATATAATAACGAAGAAATACACATGGAATGCGCGTAAAAAATTTAAGCAGCATAGCCAATGAAATATAAGAACATAAGAAAAAATTTAAACAAGTAACAGATCTATCAACAATTCTGTTATGAGCACAAAACTCGGTTGAAATCATCGAAATGCGGTAGTGATGGCGAAATTTTGTCGAAATGAAGAAATTCGGCACATAATTTCTATCGAATTTCGTGTTCACAACAGCACTAATGATCGACCTGTCAAACAAAAATGTTTGCAAACAAACATTACCGGAAATACAACACCACACTAAAAATTCACAGTAAAATTAACGCTAAAATAGAGAGCATAAAATCTTACACTTAAAAGATTTCCAAACACACTAATTCTTGCGACAAACCAGCAAAATCAGTTCAATTAATTGATAGTTTTTTGGAGCAAATGATTTGCGGTTTTAAATTGAGTACACTTTTAAAAAAGAAAAAAAACGCGCATATCAGTATAATTTTACATACGAAAATTATGGATGTACAATGGAAAATAGTACAGACAACAACCAGCGCTAGCAAAAAAAAAAAATAAAACGAGGAAACAAACAGTGACATCAGCCAAGACATAGACCAAACGAGATTGACAAAAAGCAACTGAGCAACACCAAATTATTACAAGCAAGAAAATGTTTGCAAGAAATTAGCCTTTGACATAGCGTAGTAAAATCTTTACTACGTTATATGCTTTACTTGCATTCAAGAAAGAAAATCTGAAAAAAAAAACACAGTGAACCAAGGCAAACCTGTGGAACGGCGCGATCATTGTTTACTCCTACTAGTTTGGCATCTTATTTTGCGAATGGGAAGGGGAAGCAGTGGATGAGTTATTTTAAAGTAAAAAGTACAACTAAAAATTGCATTTGAAACAGAAATGTATATTCTATAGTAACTGATAAGGTGTTATAACTGCTTTATATTTACTAATTTGGGAGTTTTATGTCCTCGCGTTCAATATTGCAGTATTTAAATTTGATTGTTTTATTATTGCATACAACACACCCTGTGTGGTTTGTGTGTGTGTGCATATTCGGAGTAAGTTGCGCAACTACCCTACAAGCACACTTACAGTCATTTGTCACAACATCTGAGAGTCAGTGCTGTCGTTCTAACTATCAGGGATTTGCATCATATTCTTAAAGCGAATAGCAAAAAATGATGTCAACTGCCGTGTTCGTGTGAGTACGGTATGTTGCTTTGTTATTGTCCACGTAGCTTCGGCCTGTCCAATTGGTGTTCTTTCCCTTAGTTCTTTGTGGGTGTTGGCAACAACGGACACCCCTGTGCTAGGAAACAAACATACTAGTATGAAAGTATCAGCATTGACACATAAATTATCATCACTGTCAATAAAAAGTGTGAGTGTGTTAGTAAAGAAATCAGCGTTTCTTGTAGGGTAGTAGACCTATACTATAGGCGCGCGTGGGCGAACATACTTAAAAAAAATAAAAATCAAGGCAGTAGCGACGAATTTGATAAGTCCACATTTACTTACGCTCGGGTAAGAAACATTAAAATGTTAAATAAAAAGGCGCCAATACTGTTTGCTAGTAATTAATTTTACTCAATATTAATAATCGTAGCACAACTTCATAATTAATGTAACTTCACATTAAGTTCACAATGCTTTAAAATTAAACTTGCTCGACACATAGGTTGCTAAATTCTTTACGATGTTTATTTTTCACGTATTCTTCTTTATCACACATTCGTTTACACTGTAGTCATCTCTTTCACTCCTGCAAAAGCCAAATACTGTCTGCTTTAGTTTGCGGAAATTTAGATAAAAATGTTCCAGTTTTACCGAAATTATTCCACCGTCGCCCGTTGCGCAGGTTTTGCCCGTTCCACAACCATTAACTCAAACAAATAAACCGTTTACCCGCTTCTGAACTAATTCATATTTAATTTTAGAATAAAAAATCGAATATACCAAAAAAAATTAGTGTTCTAATACTAAAGATTTTTTTAAAGCTTAAAGTATATTGAGGGAGAAAATTAGTTTGCGTGAGGAAAGATAAACACTTATTTTTACTAAATAATATAGTATTGTTTTGTGGGTGGAGCGTGTTGATAACAAACATTAGAGTATATAAACGCTGTGAGCAAAAAAATTCCTAAGTAAAGAAAAAAAAAAAAAAAAAATGGCACAAAGTAGTAGGAACAACAACAAAGTACTGCGAATGAATAAGTGTTGTTTGATGAGTTCAATTTTGAAGGAATTGAAATTGAATAGTGTGTATATAATATTTTGTAGGTATACCTTTTTATATATATATATATTTTGAAAGTATATATATTTAAATTTACGATAAATATATATAATATTTTGTTGAAATTGTTTTATTTTTTCGCTCATTTATCTAAGAAAACAAAAAAAAAAAAACGAAAAACAAAACAATGAAAGGAATGAGCTGACAAGATTTGAGTGAATTTTGAAATTTAATTGTTTTTAGCGGAAAAAGTACGGGTAGTATTTATATACATATGTAGGAAATGTTTCCTTAATATATTATATATATTGAGAAAAGAAAGGATAAAATTATTAACACAAAATATAACGTGAGAGTTCAAAGAGCAGTAAGCAAAAGGCAAGGGCAAAGTTTGAACAAAGCTACAGCAAGAATTGCAACAAAAATACAAACAGCTCACAAGTAAAATTGACCAATAGCTAAAATGAATTGAGAATCAACCAGCCAGAAAATACCATTGCAAAAGAAAAAAAAACCAAGAAAGTATGTATAGAAATTGGAAATTAAAAAAGAGCCAAAAAAGAAACTTACTTAAAAAGCGCAGCGTATAAACGCACCTTAAACAGCGCATCACAGCGATTAATCGTTGGTAGTGCGCCAGCAAATGCGCGCGCCCATTCCCGCACCGACAATGTCAACTATACGAAACGGGGTTACTCTGTATTGCGTTGTGCATACAAAACGAATTGAATGATTTCTCGATTATTCGAGCAAGTATTAATAAAAGTTATTAGCACTTTTCTTTGCAAAATTTCATTTAATTCTTCAGACCAGAATCGACCGTAACGATTTTTGATTAGACAATCCCAAAGGTCTTGCAAAAAAAAAATTCAGGTAGGATTGCCTAGCTGATAGCTTTCTCGCAGGGCATCATGTTCGTTACCATATTGCTGCGGGTTTCATCGATACTCGATAACATATGCCATAAATTGATTATAATTTGGCAGCTAATAGGTGTGTTCGGGAAAAGTCCAGTAACAATTATCCAATTCTCTCAATGAGAGATGATAGTAAATTTTTACGCGAACGAAAAATTTGCAAAAAGTGACGTGCTTGTCAGCTGATTACCACGGCGCAGCAGACAAACAAAACTCCAACAATTCGAGAATACAAATATTTTTTTGGAATATGGAGTGCTAAATTTTAAAGAAACTATACATAATTAAAAGCACGCGAATTGAAACATACAACTAAACTGTTTTGTTGAAAAAAAATGTCACTATGTGTCAAAATCAGCTGATTGCCGTGTTTGCAAATCTTTCCTGACCGAAATTTATCCAGCAATAATTGACAACTTCTTCTTAAACTAAATGTCCTTTCGTTCCCTCAATTATGTACGTCTCATTTGTAAATTTTGAATACATAGCTACCACGATTTATTCAAAAATCATGACAATTTGTAACAGTTTATGACAATTATTAGCAACACGAACAGACATAATGTATCTCAATGCCTCTACTTTTATCAAAATACTGAGTAACCCAACAGAAACTATAATACAGAAAAAGCTTCAAACTGAAGTGCTCTACACAAATGTCCAAAAAAAATTTTGTCCAAACCATACGATTACATAAGTGTTAAAAAAATTACAAAAAAAAATTCAAATAAGATTTGAAAAAAAAAAATTGGAAATGTTTTACATACATATTTACAAAGCTACTTTGGAATCAAAAGAAAAAATTCAAAAAAAAAAAAATTTTTCAAAAAAAAAATCGTCTTATGGATATTATTACCAAAAATATAAGGTTATGTGAATGCGTAAAGCGCACTAACAAAAAAATAATTATCAAATAAAAAACGTACTGTAGGAAAGCTTAAAGCGTAAGCCTGGCCGGCATATTGAAGATTAACGGAAAATATACATTTATTTATTAGTATTTAGAGGCTATACCTCTGTTTTTTCGACAAAACAACAACTTTAAATACACTAGAAACGCTGAAAAGTGGTATAAATACAAGTTATTAAAAATAAATTTCTACAAAACATGTTTTCGTTACTTTAAATATGCATAATAATGTCATATTACGCATGCTTCTGAATTGAATATAAACACATTTTCATTTTTGTTCAAATTAACAATTTAAGAACTTTGAAAATCCACCAGTATTCAATATTCGTTTCAGTTAAATTTTGCAAAAATTAAGTATTAATTTAGCTTCGTTACGTTATTGCATTTCACAGCTAAAAAAACTGGCAAATAAATATTTCCATACAATTAATTCGTGTACTTTCCCATGCAATAAAATGACACATTGGGCGTTAACAAAAGAGCAGTCCTGATTACTGTTCCGCTACTAAAATGCCAACACTGGAAAACATAAAGCAGGCAACACAGTGTCGAGCAAACAGCTGTTCGCTGACAACTTAATAAAATGTCAAATTTTTACTACTCAAGCCACTTTTAAAAATAGTAAATAAATGTAAAAAAGTACTTATGGCTGATTCACCGCTTCTCTGTAGACACTTTGTTTACATTTTCCTTATTCTATTCAGACAAAATGAAAGTGAAAATGTCAAGAAAAAATATGTTCAGGAACTAACTAAAGCAAATGTTTAAGAATTTTTATTAAAGAACGTACAAAATTAAGTACAAAAAAATTGATCAAACCATTTCCAATTGCTTTTTTTTTAACAAAAACCAATCGTACGAAAAAATAATTTGTAGCTAATATGAAACAAGAAACGATATAAAGCAAATGAAAAAAAAAAAATCGTTAAATTTTAAGAAGGCAAATGCAAGCATATACGCCACACTTGAAATAGAAAAAATACTAGTACAATTTCAATAATAAAACCAGCCGTGTAAAATCTAAAATGAAATACCTACAGCTGAAGTTAAGTGAAACAGTACAGAATATACGAAACATTTTGAAACATAATTGGTAAAGGCACAGCTCGACACAAAATTTAAAAAAGGCACAGCAGATAAAAAAGTCTGGCCGCTTAAGTAATAAACTTACCATGTACAATGAGCCTTACAATAAAAGCGCGAATTACCAAAAAGCTACGCATAAAATTTGACAAGCAACTAGTAGTAGCGCACAAAATTATTTGAAAAATTACACAGAAATATATATACACGAAATGACAGCAAGCGATGAAAATAAAATCCCGATTCCGGTGCGTGGCTAGTGACAATTATCATAGGTCAATTGACATGGAAATTATATGAAGATTTGACATTGAGCTCTTAAAATCGTCAGTCACTGCAGGCCAGAATAGGAATGTAAAACAGTTACAGTTACTATACGAAAATTAACAAAAACTGCACTGGCACGAAGACAAATTGAAACAAACGCCAGTGTTGCATTTAAAGCCACTTTTGAACGGTTTGAAGTGTCGTAATGCAAGTTATTTACAAATAACTGTAGTTACAAAACAAACAAAAGTCAAACAGAATTTAAAACATAAAAGCTTGATAAATGATGGAATGAAAATAGCAATTAATGTATACTAAAGGTTAGTATCCACATGTGTGGTGAAGAATTTCCTTGACAGAAACTTTTTTTGTCCCAAAAAAGGAAATGCTAGCATGCATTGCTTTTCTTGAGAGTTGGATACAAAGCTTTAGCCGAAAACACAGCTCATCTGCAAAAACAAGCAGTTTGGCGTAATATTTTGAAATATAAACATTATTTATTTCAAACACTGCCCAAGATCAGGAAACTTTTTCTTCAAATTTAATTCTAACCAAAAAGTACTAAAACATAATACCAATAAATCACGATAAGCGTCAAAAGCAAATAAAAAACAAAAAAAAAAAAAAAGTTAAGCAACAAGTTACAGCAACTAACAGTTAAGTTGCAAGCGCAAGAAAATAAAAAATTAATATTTTTGGGAAAATAAAATATAAATTGTTTTAAATGAATTAAAAACTGCAAAAATGGTTAAGAAAATCATACTATATACATGCCAAAAGCAAAGCAGCAAACTAAAAAAATTTAAACCCACAAAAATTAAAATTTCAAAGAAAATATAAACAAAAATTGACCAAAAAATCATAAAATTTTACTGTTTTAGCTACTAAGAAAATTACAAAAACATAAAACAACCGCAACACAAACGCTGCTTATGCAAGTAAATGAAATTACAATAAAAAAAAACATAAGCAGAAAATTTATGTTTCGCTAATAACACATCAGGCACAATTGAAAAATCATACTACAACAGTACTAAAAATAAAAATAAATGAAAAGAAAATTCATTTAAAATAATACATATACTTATAACTAAACGATAAGCATATATTTACAGTTTTGGAAAAAATTATAAACAAAGTAACAAAAACAACTTATAAAATTGAGCATATAGAATAAGCATACAAATTGTAATAGGCATAAAAAACAACAAATTCAAAATCTAACTACAGTCAAAGATATGCTAGCTACATTAGTTAAAAGGCAGAAAACAGAAGCAAATGGTAAAAATGTGGATGAAGGAGCAAATAAAAATAGCAGAAAAAGTTTATTAAGTAACAAAATTAAATATGCAAAGTAGCTATTATTTAGAAAAAAAAAACTTCAATAAGCTGAATAAAGCAGCTTAAACCACAATAGCAAAAACTGACACTAAAACAGCAAAAACAAACCACATTCTAATGTAAAAATGAGCAGTAAAAGCATTATGAACTAAACACTAAAATCCAGCAAAAAAAGAGGAAATGGCATTGCTGCATCAGGCTCAAAAGAGACATGGCAGCCAGTGCTGTCACATACAAGAGCCAGTGCTGTCAAAGGTAACAAGGTTCAAGAAATAACTTATTCACAGCTGAAATCTTTTTCATGCGAAAAGTCAAGGTATTTCGTGCTCAACATATTTTTGCCAGTTTCATATATACCTTTATATACTAACAAAACTACATGCTTTGCGCAATTTCTGCTATTTTTTCAACTTCTCTTTTTTTTTTTTGTAAAAATTGATTTTAAAAATAGAACCGTTTGACGAAAATTTGTGTAAAATGTTGTGTCGTTGGTTGCCTGGAGACTGAACTACATTTTATTTAATTAACGTGCACAATATTTTGCATAAAATTTCGTGCACAAAAAAAATTACACGTAAAATTTATACAGTTGTAGTACAATAAACTACAAATGTATTTATTAACTAACGCATATTTAATTATAATTTTTAATATAAATAAAAGTAATGCATAAAACAATAAGAAAGTAATTTAAAAGAGGAAACAATATACAATTAGCTACATATATACAACATACATAAAGCATACATACATACATATATGTATCTATATATATGTTAATAAAAAATTCTCCTATATTTTGTATGTTTTTAATAATTTACTTTTATTACGTAATGAAATAAAATAAAAATTAAAAAAAGAAATAGTATACAAATTTAAGGGAAATATATCTACTAGATTTTTCTGTAACAATATCTGTAAATTGTCAACCCTACCATATATGGAAACATAATTATTACATATAATGTATGCATAAACATTTATAGTAATCCAAACGGTTTGCATTCATATCTATATATATATATATATTTTATTTTTTTTAATTCGAACAAGTAATCACTTTAAAAAGCTAACAATAAAATAAAAATGTTAAAGCAAAAAGCTCACCAAATAATACCAGAGTCAAGAGTGTAAGCCCCAAATAGATGTGCAGACTACTACCGTACAAGAACAGTGACCCTCATTTCATATGTCATATGACTGTCAACAGTGCAACAGAGCTAACATTTTTTAATCAACATATTAAGAACAGTGTGAAAATGTTGTTGAAAAAAGTACACTCAGTTTTTGTAGGGTAGTTTTCACTACGGTAGGCACATGTGTTGCTGCAAAGCGCTACACGGCAAACTTCAACTTAGTTCCCCTACGCAGCGCCAGTGTTGTGTAATAAAAAACAAATAGCACGCATATGACACAAAACAAAATCTCAAATAGAATTCACTACATATGTGCTTACAAAGCATTATCGCAATGGGTAAAATGGTAACAGCCGCTAACGTAGCTTTCGCGAAGGGGAACGCGACTGTTATTTTTTTTTACGTAACTTGGATTGAAAATATAGCTGAATTACCACCTCGAAAATGAAATTACAAAAATTCAAATATAAAAAACACACAAAAACTTGAGTAATGCATCAATTTAATTTGTTTAATATTTAATAAAACTTTTTCTATTTTTTGAAATATAATATTTTGTATAACAAATAACATATTTTGCATTTACAATTGCATACCGCAATTGACGTAACTAAAACTAAAATATTGCAACTCTACATAAATACTATATACACATAAAATGTGTATAAACTTATTTGAAACAATTACAATAAAAATTCTTTACCCATACAAATATTTAAAAACATTTAAAAAGTTAAAATTTAAGCAAAACAAAACCTATGTAACTATATAATCAAGCATTGAAATACTATGAAATATGTAATAACAATACGATTAGCAAAATAAAATAGGCGCTGGAGGGTTCAAGGGGAGCTGCGAAATTCCAAACCAACATTTGTCGCAAATATACAATACAATGTGCACTTACGTTTTGTACGTAACATAGAACGGCGTAAGCGCGCGAATATGCGTTGTAAAGCGCATGCATTATGCGTGCGTGCAAGCATTGCGTTTGCGTTAACTTGGCATGTGTGCCTTGTACAATTTTGGTTTTTCTATACAACTCCGCTGCCGTATTGTAACGTAGCGTAGTGTCGACTAACGGTTTCTCTGTGTGATAGTAGTTTTTAATTTAAGCCGTTAGTAGGTGTGCGTGAACGTTTGCAATGCGTTGCATTAATTTTAATTTAAACGATATATATATATACATATATTAACTTTATACAAAATAATATTATGTTATTTTTTTTTTAAATAAACAATAAAAATTACTTACGCTACTTTTTATTTACATGCATACTACTTATTATTTTAAAGAAAAACAAATTGTTACCGAGTGTATTTTTTTTACATACACAAAGCTACTTGCATTTCATGAAAACATACTACTTTCTCACAAAAGCAAAAAAAAAAAAACTAAATTATAAACTTGACTTAATTTGTTTATCATTTACGCATATGAACCTGTTTTTATTTGCGTAGCCTTCTAAAATGCGTGAACGTAAAGTAAATAGAAAACCTTAAGTTTAAAAATATATTTTCTTGTGCTAAATTTAATTAGTTAACGTTCGCGCTAAGTAACATTTTTAATAAAAAAAAAATGAAAACTAAACTAGTTGTAAATTGTATTAAACTCAAGTAGTAGCGGGAAAGTAAGAATATAAATATGCAAAAAATTAATATATTATGATTATTATTATTACATTATTTTGTATGATGATTATAATATTTGAAGAAACGAAGTGAACTAAACTTATACTATTTTAGTTATGCTATTTAAAAGCAGCAAAAAAAATACAAAAAAATCGTAAAACACTAAAAACTGCAAAATTCAAAGATTTTTTTTGTGTAAGAATCATATATTTCTTGTGGCTAAAAATATAAGAAAAAAACGAAAATTTATTTGTTTTTTATTTCGTTGATTTTGTACACGAACGCAGGCAAGTATTATTTTTTATTTACTTATACTTTTTTTTTCGATATTCGTTGTTTTTAGTTAGTATTATTATTATTGTATTCAGATTTTCAGTACGTTTGTTTCGCATAGTTTCTTTGTTGTCGGTTTATACTCTTTTTTCCCCAGACGTTCGAAAAAAAACCGCGCGCGATTTGAGAGCACTCGATCAGGGTTGCTCGATTTCGCATTGTTGCGTTGATACCGATCTTGTTTAATATGTGATACTGTCATCCCGAAATTAGGGTGGATGCCAACCGCGCCACATATACTAAACTAGTAAAAAACTCGTCGTAGGGAGAACACCAATTGTCAACACCATAACTCAAGTCCTAATTACATAGAACCTTGATCTCGTGTTTTTACTTTCTTGCCACAGCAAGTTTGTGGAACGTAAAGTGAAGGAAAATGTTTAGCAATTTCTAACTTCTGACGTATCTGTCGAAGTTATGCGCCAAGCAGATACAGCACGTCACCGTCGACGTATCCATCATACTTCAAAATTTAGAGCAAAATCTACTTTGCCATATCCGTTGTTACGTACGCAAACACTCGCATTCTACTTAGCTGTCAGTTTTTTCAACGTACTGCCGTATTGTATCTGCTTGGCGCATTAAAGTCAAAATTTAAAAGTTCTATGTATTTAAGCCATCATTGATATTAATACCATGGGTACTTAAAACTGCTAAGGTACCACCAAAAATATTGAGAGGGATATCCAAAGATCCGATTGGGCGGAATTAAGATTTTAACCCCTTTTAAAGTAATTCAAAAGTAAATTTCGGCTCGTACTTTGAAACTTTGACAGATAAGCGCTTTAAGTTGAGAATTGCTCGACCTTGCGCATACTTTATCCCGGTATGAATACAAAACCACTATTGAACGGCGCCGAAAAAGCACGTATGGCAACTGCGTTAACGCATTGGTTGTTAGCATTCTGTGTGTCCTGAGAAATCAGAGCCGTTATTAAATGCATGATGGTAGTTCTAGTTATCAGAGAAGCATCACTCGAGTTTTCTGTTATCGATAATTACCTTATACATAGGCATAAAAAACCAAAATTGACAAGGGTAACGCATGCAAGTTCAGTTCAACCAACAAATATAATTCAAATATAAATAAAATATCACAAAAAAATTTAGACCATAGATTTGCAGTGAAAGGGACTCTAAAAAAATTGTAAAAAGCTTCAAGTAGAAACACATCACTAAATACTAATCAAAAAATATGAAAAACTCAAAAAATATAATAAATGTTTGTAACATCATGGTATCAAGCTAAGACTTAAAGAAGTTTTGAGAATGAAATAAATTAACTACCTCATGGTCATATATGTATTTAGAAACACAATTTGCGAACAAAAATGAAAATAAACAATAGTTTATAAAAAAGAAAATATACAAATGTAAAAATATAACTCTACAAAAAGTTTCTTTAAGCTGCATTCATAGTGTTATTTACAAAATAAATATACACAAAATAAACAAGCACATAATATACAAACATACATGTGTAATAAATAGATATATGTGAACACAATTTATAAAAAAAAAAAAAAGAAAAAAGAGGGCTCCCAAATTCATAAAAAATAAAATAGTTTCATAAAGCTTAATAACTTTCATGGAAATGTCATTTTACAAACCATTATAAACTATTTTTAATTTTTATGAATGTGGGATTACATTCTTAAATCAAATATAAATTTTTTTTTTCAGTGTGAAGCAATTGTTTTGAAATTAATTTAATACTACATAAACGTCTACATTTGTAATTTGTATTCCTATTCGCATTTATATAGTAGAAAGTCAAAGCAGTTTTAGTAAAAATCATAAAAATAATACTTCAGCAATGAACTCCATCCACATTTCCCACAAACTCTATTGAAAGAAACGATGAAAGTAGTTTTCAAAATTTTTAGTATACCAACGTATTTATTTTGATAAGTTTCCAGTCGCATACTTTCGATTCACTAACGTTCTCTACTTGGTCCGTCCAACTTTGAAGTTGCCTCTTCTTTTACACGACTGTGTGCCAACATAAAATAGTCAATGTAACCGCTGAGATATCATTCACTGTAATATGTCGACAACAATCAATAATTTGATATGCTTATACTATGCGCACAACATCGTAATTTGGAGCGCATTCTTAGTTTCGAGGCAAAACATATTGAAAACAAGTGTTTTTATCTTATAAAATGTCTTGCCAGATAAAAACATGTAATTAATACCAAATCAAGTTTGAAAACAACTTCCCATCAGCTTCGGCTCTAAACTTTATCGATAACAATCGAAATAGAAATCCTTTCAAAAGAACGCTCGGAATTTGTTAGAGGTATTAACAGTCGATTCCGGCTAGTGGCAGCTTATTATAACTCAGTTGTTTTTGCCCCATTAAACATTATAGGCACAGTGGAGTTGAGCTATAGCAATCGTTATTCACTGCAAGCCTTAAAGTTTTGGCAAGAGTAATTTCTGGAAACCCAGCTCTAAACTCAATCAACACTATGCTAAGTTAATAATAGAAAAAATTTAATAAACAATAGATACAGCGAAAAATATTAAAAAAAAAATTAGAAATATGGAAACACACATAGTATTTGTAACAAAGTCAAACAGCGAAAAATGTTAAAACCGCAAAATTAAAAAAAAAAACACGATTGAATTCAAAAATAAAAATTATTTGCAGGTGGCAACGAAGGATCCAATTACAAAGAAAACATTAAATATACTGCTGAAAAAATATGAAAACATTTGCTAAAGCATAAGTGGCCAAACTATGTTGAACAATTTAAAGAAATATTTGAGAATATTAAAACAACTATAGAAAACTAAATAAACCAATACAAACATTATTAAACACATAAATGTATATTTAATAGCTACATGTTACAGCATGTTTAGTCACAGGGCGCTGAGAAAACCAAATTCTCCACTTAACATAACACAGCAAATAATAAACAAAAGAGTAATTTTTTTATTCATACTGTACACATAACATAAACATAGAAGAGTGGACGGGCAGGCGCGCTAATCTTGTTTCCCTTTGTTCCAAATACAAAGTGAACCTGCGAAGTAAAAGAGCGAAAAATTTAAATTTTTGTATTGTTAAAAATATCAAAATAGTATATGAAAATTTTGTCCCTTACTTGGCATGAAAGAATAAATAATACACTAAGCACTTTATTAAAAATTTGAACTTGCTGTAAGCACTAAAAGGTGCAGGGCTTAGCGTCGGCTTCTTTCTTTTTGATATTAAACGTTTTCTGTTTTCAAAAATTAAATGGTTTAAAAGAAACGCGTTTACCAACTGTCAATTTTCCAATTTAACCACCCATCAGCTAGTTTATCAAGATTAACGCCACGTCTGTCTTAGGCTTTAAAATTAAGGAAATTAAATACATAGTTGCCATTATTAAGCCTATTGTGCATCAAAAATACATGCACACTCATAAAAAGAAGCAACAATCAATTTAAATTTATCATCGGAAACATACAAAAGAATAATCAAACACTTCTTAATTGAAACTAGATTTTGTGTCATTTTGTAAATGTCTGGAATGTATTAAATTTAACCACAATACGAAAATGTAACACTTGTACTTACCAACAGAGAGCATCATCGCAAGCAGAAAATTTATTTAAATGTTCATAAAAATAAACCTAAAAACTTGTATGGAAATTGTCTTGTATTTGCAAAAAAATAATTTAATAAAACATACAAAAAAATTTTCAAAAAATGTCTCCAAAATTTATTTGAATGAACCCTTTTTTGTAAATTAAGGAAAAGAAAAATAAAATATCCAAAACTAATAAAAGTTTTTTAGGTTATGGATATCACAAAAAAAAAAAAAAACAAATAACCTATTGGTGGCTATGCTGTGGTCCATAAAGTTATTTAGATGAGCTGTGTTATTTGAATATGTAACCAGCTGTGTTCGGCAACAAAACGTTAATGGTTGCTAAGAGCTGTCAGTAAAATGAAAATGACGTAAAACTGTAACTTGCAAGCAAAACAGCTGTTGCTTTTTTCATGGTTAGTAGCTTCAATTGTAAAGCTTTTATTGTTGCCCTCCTAATCAGCTATTTGTTACTTACAAGTTTAACTGAGTGAAATTCCCCCAGCAGATACCTGCAACTCTCTCTTCCAATGAAATGTCAAAATGCGCTCTGTCTCTGCAAAGGTTTTGTGTTTTACTTTTCAGTATACAAGTTTGTAAAATTTTTATCCTCGCCGAACAGAGCTACCAAAAACAGAGCTCTTAAGCCTCAAACACAATACCGAAATGCGCCGAACAACCGCATCGAACTTTTTCTGGTCAAATTACAAACCTCGTAATTACATGAAATTGATTACAATCAAAATTCGCCCGACTGCATTTTGCGACGATAGAATATTTCTATCGTATAGCCCATTATTATGACATAAATTCGATCTGTAACTCTGTTCGAAAGAGCTGATCGAACGAATTCGTATTTGGTATTATGATGCTGATTGGAATTTATTAAAATAATTGCAACTAGTCGAAAGCAAACTCTGTTTGGCAAAAAATACCAGTGAAGATCATGGTTGAATTAGTTAGTTTATTTGATTCATGAGTGAAGATATAACATCGAATGCATCTTGAACGTGACAGCACTCCATCTTGTTTTGTTGTTGTTTGCTGTCATATCCGGTAGCGTAGAGAGTACCTGTTTGCAAATCGAATAACAATCAATAAATCGGAAATGTCATTCGAGTAAAAATCATATTTGTCAACTAACGTCAAAATTCTTTTTACCGGGAAATAAATAATTTGACAGCTTTTACACCCTTTTGGTACTCTGCCGGCCTAAGTAGGTGGCAACGTCACAAAACCAAGAGAAATTGTACGTGTTTTGTAAATATTTTTCGTTAGATAATATTCCAGGTACAAAATTACGTAAAATCGACCCATTAGAGAATAAAACTTAAACCCAACCAAAAATTCGTGTAAAAAAGTGCTTATATTATTTAGTTCTTGTTAATTAGTATGTGTACAAAACTTGTGCCATGTTCTACAAAAATATTTACAGTTTTTCGCGTTTACTTAAAGTTCCCATCTATTTTAGTAGTTACGAAATTTAATTGTATCTTGAGCCGGTAAAAAGAATGTTACCACACTAGAATTAGGGCGTTAGTGTGATGGTTAACCTCTTTATGGCATTGTATTTAGAATTTTTTCACGTTTAATAATTTTATAGCGTTTATTTGAAATGATATTTATTCACAATAAGCGGATTCATTTAAGCATATAAATTTGTAAAGTGTGGCAATCTTATTTGATAAATTTATCGATCAACTGATTATTTGTCAAGAAATTACAACCGCAACCGCTTCTAGCAGATGAGTTGCCTCTGTCTCCGTCCATCTATGTGATGGGTTGACCCTCCTACGCTTGCACTTCGTTTCAGTTATCTAAACCATAAAAAAAATTATAAATAAAATTGCATGAATTTTGAATATTTTGTTCGTAACTTCTTCCATTAATTTTCTCAAACTCTGCGCCAATTAATAAAAATATAAATCAAAAACGGTGAACAGCTGTCGTGCGCACATGGTTGCATTTTTTGATTTTACAGGGTTTACACACTGAAAAGCGCTTGTAAATGTATCAAATTTGTGTAAACTATATTTCATACAAAAAATGACAGTTCATTTACATACTTGATAAAATTATACGTTTACACGCTTTATAAGGTATTTATAAGGTTAAATGAATCCCCCTAATATCGCATCATTGTACGTGTTCACATTGGCAGTTGCCAAAATTTTCCCAAGCCTAATGAGCTAGGTAAAATTCTGACGTTCATATTCATCACGATAAACGCCAATGTTTTCCTACGCCCTTACAAAATTTATCTATTTTATCCATTGGGAACAGGGTCAAATCCATTAAATCATGTTACCACAGGCAATGTGCAAAAAAAAATTCGTTAAATCGAATTACAAGGAATATCCGGTTCAATAACGTACAGTTATAGAATACCGGAAACTGTATATTTTTCACAGGGTTGCAAACTTGCATTTTTCTTAATTCTCCCAATTCAACTTTTAACAACATTCTCTTATCTATGGTAGAATGTCATTTACTTGTGTAATGTGGATGGTGGAATGTTATTTATTTTTGTTAGAGCGCTAAACAGTTGAATGAAAACAGTCTGAAATAGTGGTTGTTTTTAGCAGCTGCAGCTTAGTAGTTATCAGGCACTCAGTATTATTAAAAAATTTATTAACGTTTTCATACCAAGATATTAGAAAGCAATTAGAAAAGTAATGCAAAATCATACCGTATCAAATCAATTAGTGTAATGTTAATAAGTATACAAATTGTTGATCATTTAACGGTATTTGTAGGAATATTGTGTGTTGGTGAAAAATCGATACAAACTCTGGAAACGGAAAGCAGCTTTAAATTGAATAATGCGCAAAGAACAGAGTCAATACACCGCAATAAGAAAAAATTAAACCTTATATTTAAATATTAATTTCGTATGACAATTTTCTCGCTATATATGTGGTACTCACCGCAAATGAGAATCGGCACCAATTTATTGTGTACCTAATTTGTGTTTGTTGTGTTTTTGGAATTCACATGCAGTTCCATAACAAATCCAATATACAGCATGACCTCGATAAAACCAGCACTATATAAAGGATAAACCGCATTTAAAGTAACACTTGTGACCTAATTTTAGTGTGGTAAAAATATTCTTCTTACCCCTTTATTACAGTGTGATAGCAGTATTCCTTTTACCGGCAAATAAATAATTTGGCACTTTTAAGCCCTTTTGATACCCAGCCGGACTAAGTTGCAGTCCAATTTGGTAACCATCAAAATAGGTGGTTACGTCACGTAACCGCTAAAAAATGCATGTTTTTTGTAAATGTTAATGCAAGCAGAAAATGGAACAAATTTTGTACAGATACTATTTACCAAAAATTAATAAACAATATAAACACTTTTTACACGAAGTTTCGTTACCGTTTTCATTTTATTCTCTATCGCGCATTCTTTGTTTTTGACATCGTTTCCATATATGCCATATTTGCGGGTATATGAACTGCATTACCGACTGTTGCGATTTTCAGCTACATAAACGTCTAGGTCCAGGACCGGTTATGCTCACAATTGAACCGTTAACCGCAAAAAATAGTCTGGCAACTTTGCACCGTTTCGATACTCTGCCACCTAAATTTGACGTGTATTTTCGTAATCAACAATTTTGTTGGTAACTTGCAAGACGCGAAAAATTGCACATCTTTTTGTAAATATCTTTGGCGAAAGAAAATAGCACAAATTATGTACACATACTAGTTATAAAGAATTAACCAACAATATTAGCGGTTCCTTACAACAAATTTCTTCAAGTTTTCATTTGAATCGCTATGGTACATTTTTCCATTTTGACAGTGTTACCAGAATCGCTGTTATGTTAACTGCATTACCAATGGTAGCGATATTCAGTGACATAATCATTCAGGTTAAAAATTACTGGTTACCCTCAGAAATAGGTTAATTGCAACTACAACTGTTGTTCTTGCTTTGAGACTTCTCATTCAATGACGCAGCCACATTTTTCAACAGACCAAAAAACTGAACCACCGACGGCGCGACTGCTATAACCGATTATATCAATGTCATCAGCACTAGCCAGCAACATTTTTGTGGACAGAAAATAGTAAAAAAAATTAACACATACTGGTTAAAAAGAATTAATAAACAATATCAGTTTCGTTCTTGTTTTTAGTTTCCTTTTTTGACAGCTTTACCGACGGTTACGATTTTCGGTTAAATTCCAGATACAAAAAATTACCAGCTAGGCTCAGAATAGATCGATAAGTCCTAAATCAATTGTAACCAAGTTTTTTGTAGAAATCAGCAATTTACCCAAGCTACTACTGGAATTTCAGCTGTTTTTTGCTTTTATCGAGTGCTTACTGTACCTATATATGTTCGTACTTACGTGCTTATGTATTTATGACATGTGCGCAACGCCGCACCCGCCCATTTGGTGGCATTCATTGGTGCTACCATTTAATTTTTACTCACAATTTTCTCCCTTTTCCCGGCATGTCAACAATATTTTACAAGTTCACAGTTGTGCAAACATGTTATAGTACATATATCTATATATATGTTTTCACTTTCGGTACCCTTCTATAGCTTACCGGTCATTTCAGCTTTGGTCCAAATCTTTTATTGTCGGTAATTGCCTTTTGTGTACATTAATTATTATTTATTTTGCTTTCCTTTCGATTTATATTCGCAACATTTCTCCTTTCTAGCTAAAAATTACATATTTTTCATACGTGCAACACGAAAAATCTCAAAAAAGTGCAAAATACACTGACCCTAACCACTTCATACTAAAGAAAAGTACAAGGTGGCGCAAAAGTAATCCTCCTATCAGAAAATGCTATAAATTTTGCGATTGGCCCCTAAAGTCAGTTCTGTTTTCACATTTGCGTAGTAAACACATGCGAAATACACGTTAATAAACAATGTTACGCTACACTGCTCCAGAACGCGGAATATTGCTGACTATTTGTTTGACCAATAATCGGTCGGGGCCAAACGGTTACTGTGAATGGTGAGCGCTACAGAGCAATGATCAACGAGTTCTTTTTGCCGCAACTTGATGAATTGGGATTGGAAAACATGTGGTTTCAACAAGACGGTGCAACAGCACACACTGCACGTGCCACAACCGATATGCTGAACATCGGAAGCTTACTTTTGCGCCACCTTGTATTTAAAAAAGGAGTACATGCCGCCAAAAGGAATATTTTTTTAAAATTTGAAGAAAGCTTCACTAAAAATTTTGTGTTTAAAAAGTTGGCATTATAAAGCCAGACCTGTTAAATTTGATTAGTAATTAGTAATCAATTAATTAGACGGCTTTTTCAATTGGTAATGATTATTTTAATTGTTTTTCAAGAAAAGGCAATTATAAAATCAAAAAAAAATCAAAAATAATCAAAACAATTTTTTTTATTATTTTAGATTTTTTTTAATAATCGTAAAAATCGTGCTATTTTTTTATTAATTTTTAATTAATTTGAAAATAATCATTAAAATTTTTAAGTAATTGGTAATCAATCATTAAATGGATTGTAAATAAAATAATTAATCAAACCAGTAATCATTACGATTAGTAATCATTATTTAACATGTCTGGTTTGAGTAAGTTGCAGTTTTTTTGACAGATTACCCATATAAAATTGTGTCAAAAATCTGTCACTAAATTTAAGTCCTAATTGATGTCGACTATGAATATGCACAAGTCATTCACGTAATCAAAAATCCGTGTACCAATAATGACAACAATAACATTTTCATGCAACAAAGAATTGTAAGGTAGTTGCAATAAAATCGATATTTTACACTGAGTATAGTAAAGGACAATAAAAAAGGAAAAATGTGAAATGGAAAATTTATTTACAATATCGTGACATAGATTGTAAATTTAGGAAAAAATGGTATTTAATTGGTTTTAATACAATGTTGCACGAATTAAAATAAACTAATCACTGGTGCATAAGTTATCGTATATCCAACAAAATCAGTGGTGTGCGCACTAGATAGATTTAATCGAGGATAACACAGCGACTAGAAGGTCTATTGTGCCCTCTACTTCACAATTATTTTAAAGAACTTATAATTTATTTATAAGTTTCAAATAAGTATTTCAAATGCATTGACGAATATGCACAAAAAGTAAAGAGAAAAAAATTAACTTTTAACACAATTATGGAAACAAGTAAAACATTAGCACAAAATAAAAACAAAACCAAACACAAGTTGAAATTTTTAAACCAAAAAGTCACTGGACGCGCAATCACACAACGTACATAGAGATATTAAATGTTTCGTTAACGATATAGCTGATGTCACAGTGATAAGCGCACACAAAAGCTAAAAGTTCAGCAAATCATATCCAAGTGGATCAACCCATAAACTAGCTACATTTTTTCACAAGTCACAGCTGTGCGTGCGTAACAATATATATCCTTGTTTACTCCTTCATCACATTGACATCTCTACAATGACCTCGTACATTGAATTATTTGTTTTGGTACTGCTGCTAATGCTGCCATTTCCATTAATCTACGAGAATAGTCATATATTTCGGTACTACTTCAAGTTTTTCATCTATTACGGTATTGTTTCGTTTAATTCAATTATATTGATACCAGCTTTTCTGCTGCGACCCTTCGATGTGCGAAATTTGCTGTAAGTATATTATATGTATAAGACACATTAGAAATTATTTAACTTTTTAAAATTTGTATGGTACATTTGCGTAGTTTAAGTTTTGAGGGCCCTATTCCCTCATATAATGCTAGATACCTCCTTATTAACTTGAAAACGTTCGATAAGAGAAGAACTATAGCTGTGTTCGGTGAGGATAAAAGGTTTAAAAATTTTATACAATTTTTACTGGAAAGTGTTCGGTGACACAAAACATTTGCAGTGAGAGAGCGCATTTTGACATTTCATTGCGAGAGAGAGTTGCAAGTTTCTGCGGGGGGAGTTTCGCTCAGAAAAACTTGTGTTGTTGTTGTTTTCGCCGAACAGGAGTCAGTAAAAACCTTCGGGGAGTGTTGTCGAACTAACAGTCCTTGGCCGGATTTGAATCCGGTACGCTCCGGTACTCAGTTGCGGTACTGCCCGACTGTCGTGGTAGCGATTTATGACCAGTGAAACCTTCTAGGTCATCTCAACCCTCCTTCCGTAAGGAAGGATAAGATGGGCAATGAGAGGTGAGAGGCATCATATCCCTAGATCAACCATCGAATTGCACGTCATTACCTTTGTGCATATTAGTCGCCTCTTACGACCGGTGTGCCTACCTCGGGCATATTCTAAACCCCTAACCCGCAGGGGCAAAAAAAACTTGTGTTAGCTGTATTTGGTGACAAAACTTGCAAAGAACTGTCAGTAAAGTGAGAATGACGTAAAATTCTCGAAACTCAAAGAGCCGAACAGGAGTCAGTAAAAACTTGCAAGCAAAACAGCTGTTGCTTTTTTGATTGGTTAATGATTGAAATTTTAAAATTTTTGTTGTTGCTTTCCTATGTCAGGATCTGCTGTTTTTTAGTTACAAGTTTTACTAAGTGAAATTCCCCCAGCAGAAACTTGCAACTCTCTTTCTCAATGAAATGCGAAAATGCGCTCTCTGTCTGCCAGTGTTTTGTGTCACCGAACACTTCACAGTAAAAATTTTATAAAATTTTATCCTCATCGAACACAACTATTGTTTCTCGCTTTTGTCTTTGACATAATTCAGAGAATAGTGGATGCGCCGCTTCTTTTAGAATGAATTAATTTTTTAACTTCCTCACAGGAACCAGAAGCGGATCCAGGAAAATATTTCGGGGAGGGTTTTTCTAAAAATGTATGTTTATTATATTGATAAGTCCTACTTTTACTTGGAATATTTCGTTAGCAAAGTTAGTTATTTGCTGCCAACTTTGGCCTTTTTAGGCACAAATGCACTCTGGCACATCTACTTGAAAAACAGTGGGTCTATCAGCTATGAATAATTGTAATAGATTTTTGTGATCTCTATCGACCTTATCGGAATTCACTGCCAAATTCGGATTGAATTCTCTCATGATCTATTACATTAGATATAGCTCTAGTCGGTTAATCGAATTATTCGATTGTGCCAATTTTTCAATTAGTCGAAAGCTATCGACTAATTGATTAACCGCTCACTTACGATAATCCGGTAAACATTACATTTTCATTAAGGGAAACTCCACTTGCAACTCGTATGAGCGGATAAAGTTCTTGCGTCACTATCTCTTATATATACTATGCTGTTTTTTCAGCATTGGCTTAGTGACGCCGGTAATAGTTACATATAATGCCGACCTTAAGATTTTGTGGAACTAAGTGAACTTCATATAATTAAATAAAACTCTCCATAAACCATTCTAATGAGAGATAGGGAGAATGAAGATTACGTTAAATCTCTTCCTTAATCCATTTATTAAAATATCCCCTACCTCATCTAATTTTTGTGCACGTTAAATTTTCAACATATTTTTATTAATTTTATTGCATAAATTTCAAATAGCAATTGGCAACCGAAACTCGATTTTCTGCGATACTCGTTTAGTCGAGCAATGTGACTATTCGATTAATCGAATACCATTAACTGACTAGTAAAGCATCCCTACCGGACAATTCTGATGTTCGCCAACACATTCGGATGATGTAAAAACTCTTTTGATACTCAGTTCTGAGGTAGAGCGGCACGTATAGCAATGTGCTGACTAGTAGTGGAATTCACTAACTTATAACGATGCGATTTTTCGAGATTTTAATTAACGATTTTCTATCCTGCATTATCGACTATGCTATTCATTAACTTAACTATAACGATTCGGGGCTAAGATTCCTCATTTCGCTATAAAACGTACACAAAATTCTCAAATGCCATTTTTTTGATAATAATATTGATATAATAGTAATATTATTTTAATTTTCGCTAAAAACCTCAAATTATGTGTTGTTTATTTAACGACACAGATAACAACCCCAAATTGTGTGTTGTTTACTTAACGACACAGCTGATCGTGAATAAAGGAATATCGATAAAAAATGGTAAGTAAATACCGATATCGTTACGACAAAATGTCGATTGCGAATGTCGTTATAGAAGTTAGTGAATTCCGCTACAGGTTTTTCAAAAGCGGCATAGAAATGTTATTAGAACTCGAATGCCTCACAACCTCAGTATCAGCTAAGTTGTCACTGATCAAACAGCTGTCCGGTAGGGAGGTGTTTACGTTTAGAAACGGCTTAATCGAATTTTATGATAAATTAAAAAATTACTTCATTTTAAAATGTCTTCTGCTCTCTTTTCATTTTTACAGTTGGGCGAGTACTTTTTGCCACAGAGTTTCGACCTTGATCGGCTTACGTTGGGAACTGCGTGGCAAGGAGCACCTAGAAAAGGATCAAGCATGCATAATTGTAGCAAACCATCAGAGTTCATTGGATATACTGGGTAAGTAGTATCTTTTCCGGATATGTTCCATACTTGAATACTACCTCTTGATATCCGACTAATGTCATCTTGTTTTCCCCCTTCCTCGGCTTAGGTATGTTTGAAATCTGGCATATAATGAACAAATGTACTGTGGTAGCCAAACGTGAACTATTCTATGCCTGGCCTTTTGGTTTGGCCGCCTGGCTTGCCGGACTTATCTTCATTAATCGGGTACGTGGCGAAAAGGCACGCAACACATTGAACGAAGTAAACACGCGCGTAAAGAAGGAAAAAATTAAGCTGTGGGTATTTCCAGAGGGTACACGTCGCAACACTGGTGAGGTGCATCCTTTCAAGAAAGGCGCCTTTCATATGGCTATTGATGAGCAAATACCAATATTACCGGTAGTTTTCAGTTCGTATTGTAGTTTTCTGAATGATAAAATGAAAATCTTAAATGCGGGCAATATAATCATAACCACGTTACCGCCAATTAGCACAACAAATCTCACAAAAGATGACCTCCCCGAGCTAATGGAACATGTGCATCGTCAAATGGCAATAACCTTTCGACAAGCATCTGCGGAAGTGTTGGCACGCTACAAAACGGTCAAACAAAAACCATTGAGTACGACAACGACTACAACAACAACAACTAGCAGCCAAAATACAAACATTAGTACTAGTGCGAGCTTGAGCTTTAACAGTGTCACTAGCGGTGCTGTTTCAAGCATCTCTGCAGCTGCTGGTAACACATCCTTCAAGCATACGACAACTCATAGTTCGGCGCGCACTGCTGCACTACTACGACAGCCCGTTACTAGTAGCACTGCATTCTCGGTGCAAGAGGAGCACAAACGAATCACTAAGCATAACGCGTCAGCACAGAAAGCGACACAATAAAACGAACGCTTAACAGTTGGGAGGCCATACAAATTATTACCGATGCACAGTAGCGATGTACTATTCGAAAGAAATTAATATTCATAATTGAATCTAGCAAATCAGAAAATTCGTTGGAACCGCACAATTCAAATGATACAAATAATTTTCAAGTAGTTTGAAATTGTAAGTAGCTTAATGCGTATCTCTTATACCAGCGCTATGAGCAGCTATAAATCTTAAACTAGTACCCATTCACAACTACTTGTTTAACAGCGAAATAGTAGTTTAGTACTTAACCTTTAACTGGTAACGTGGCGTCCAAGTGGAAATGTTTACATGACAAAAAGTTACAAACACATACTACGTGTTTAGGCTTTTCAGTATTAAGAAAACTTTTTGTTAATGTTATAAGATTGTCAAAAAAATGTAATTCTTTTTCAGCAAAGGGTTAATAAATTATTAAAACTGTGCATATTTCAGTCTTAATTTTGTGAAAACCCCATATTTAACTTGCTTGGGTCATTTTGGAGTCACTACGATAACAACTTAATATACCACTTAAGGGTTAAACATAGTATCATACTTTTAGGTGATTAAAAAAATTATTATATTAACACATACGAAAATAATAATGGTGTTCATATTGGACACAAAGAAAATTACATGTAACAGTGCTTTTTGTTATTTATTCATGTTTTATATGTCTTAACTTATGTACCATGAATGTATGTGTGTATTTATGTATAAGAAAAATGTTAGCATATGCCATTTCTTTAATAGTTTTTAAGCGCAAAAGTGAATAATTATGTTCGAAATAATAGGGACATATACTTTATCGAACAATAATAATCGATATTTATGGTTCGATCAAAAATAATCGTTACTTTTTGTTTCGGTGATCTGGTCCAAGCATTTATCGCAAAATCGATAATTGGTAATTTTTTATCGATATGTACCACGATTATCTATATAAAAAAAACTCGTCATGCCTAATTTGTTCAAGGATCACCATAGATTATAATTATTATAAAGATTTGTTTTGATCACTGGTAAAATTAAATAAAAATGTATTTCAATGATAGTTATAGCACTTTCAAATAAATTTTAATACAAACATATATATTAATGTACAGGCTTTGAAAGCAAGACATGGAAATTATTGGGTTTTTACCTCTAGCTTACATGGATATCGACGCCTTCTTGACTATTTTAAAAAGTTGAATGAAAAATGCTGTTGTTGTAATGTTGCTTCATTCTGCCTAGTCGCCACTCCTTATCCAACATTGTCATTAATATCTTCTAATGGAAGTCACAGAAAAGTGGTGGTTCCAATAGGTTTGAACCAGAGTGAAGTTGGTGTTAGAAGCATTCGCTCTGTCAAACAGGTAAACAGATGGTTGGTTTCGTAAGGCGACACACCACATGCCAAGCGATTATTCGGTATGACGGGGTTCAGCCTAGAAGTCCCGTTGGTTTGCTAAAGCTCGCATAAAGTGGGCGCTGGTATCATGATCAACCAGCGAAAACACATGCACCTTCTAGAATTCAGCGGCTAATCAGCGGTAGATTTAGAATCCCTTACAATTTTTTTGTCTCTATAATAGTAATAATTTGTATACACATACATATGTATATATATTTATTTAAATACACTATACCTTCTATAATTTGAATAAATTAACTGAAAATAGTATTAGTTTTCGTTAGCAATATTTTAAAAGTAAGTAAGTGTGTACAAATTGTTGCAATAAATTTTATTATCTATAACAGTTTGGGGTTTGAAAGCAAACTGAAAATGTTAAACACTTACGCTGCTCTTCTCTATAACCACAACAATAAAAACAAATTATTTGAGTTCGAAATCCCAAATGATTTTACTTTTATCAGATTTATTCATAAAGTATTTTATTAAGTTTACAGTACGACCAGGTCTGCACTCTAAGTAAATATTAAAGTCAACTGTTTTAAATGGAAATATTTTCATAGTCAAACGAAAGGAACGAAATTAAAAAAGTTCACTTGTCATAAAAGTATCCTTACGAAAATTTATGGATTCATCATTCCATATATGTACTAAAACAGTTTCCATGTATATGTCTGTCGTACAATTGTTTAAGAAGAATTATTTTGTGTCTGTACTTTTGTACATATGTATGATATATACATACCTATTATTTTCATATAACTTATTTGAATTTTTTGTATTTTTCTTCAAATGTTCGCTTAGTCCATATGACGCCATAGTTTACCACGTCCCGAACCAGCTGTTGTATTGCTATCAATTGATTGATTCATACGCACTCTTCCACGTCCATAACCAACTACCGATGAATCTCGATCAGATTTTTCTTCACGTGTATAATTTATATCAAAAAATGAAGTATCCGGTTCGCGTGGTACATTACGTGAACGAAATGACCAAGGATTTAAATCAGCATTAGCATCATCATCATCCATTGTCCTATCATAACCGGTATTCAAACGTGTTGTCTTTGCTGGTAAACGGGGATCATATGCAGCTGTCGGTTTTTTGCGTGACGCAGCACTGCTACCAAGTTTTTGGAAGTCTTCACTATTACTGTAATTAGGTGCAGACCGCGCTGTAGCATTTGAACGTGCAGATACGAATGTCTTTTGATCATCATAGTATAGCTTATTCTCAGATATTGGTTTAGTTGCATATGTACTTTCACTATTAACGGAAATATGTGATTCTGTATCGCCACCATAAGTGCTTGGTGCTGGATTTATGATAGCGGCTAAATTAGTTGATTCTGGTACATGACGTCCCGGTATTAAATCAATAGCAATATCGCGACACATATAATCCGAGAACATAAATCCCCAGCGTGTTACACATGATTGTGTACAATATTTGCTTTTGTCAATGTCTTCATGATACTATCAAAATAGAAAAGAAAAAGTGGATTTAAACAAATATTATAAAAAAACATATAGTTAACTCACAGTGCAGGCAATGCCAGTTTGATATTCAAAGAAATCACGTTCAAAGTAGGCATCAGTTATGTAATGAGATGTCGGTTTTTCCACTTCGCCCATTTCACATGTGGCTTCCTTAAGTATATAAAATAGATATTGTATGGAAGACACTTTCAATTCAATATTATTTCCGCCTTGCGTTTTTAAATAATCCAAAACAGATTCCACAATTGGAATGACATCATAATGCGTATAAATTGGTGGATATTCTCCTGTATCTGGATCACGTGTAAAATCCAATATGTGGTTATAAATTAAACCCATATTAGTTTCTCCTTTAGCATTGGGTGGTGGTGGAAGTTTATGTGTCTTCTCAGAGTGTTCATTAGCATCATGTTCCCGTCCGTAGGTACTGTAACCTTTTGAAGTAAATTACAAAAATTTACTCGTATTAGTAAAGTAGTAGGATAGGATAAAAAGACAAGCACTGTTAACAACAACTACAACAACTACAATAAAAAGACAAAAATTTGGATTTTGAAGTTCTGCTCTACTTTTGAACCTGTCCCGTACAAGTCCGTGAGCTTGTAAATGTGCAGAAAAAACACAACAGTGTCGCCAACCAAAATAAGACTTCGACGTGGCTTATGGTAAGTTCTTAGGGGGCCTTCTTGGTAAAGTGATAATGCGCGGCAGCCATAACTAATAACCGAATGTAGGTTTAAATGTCTGGACAGGTAACCTAAAATATGTTTTAAAAGTTTTTTCAACACCTGGCAACCTGGCAACCCCTCAGAATTAGTTGTATACCCTCTGAAAACATGTAGGCATAAAAACATGAAGAGAAAAATCAAACTCCTCATAGGTATATGAGGCCAAATAATTGTTATAGTAATGTAGTAACGTTCTTAAGTATTCTAGGCTTAGGTACAGAGTGTAGCGTTGCGTGATCTGAATGTGAAAGCTTTGTCCTATATGTTTGGAGTTTTAAAATGCATAATCAGACAAAGTTTACTGAGAAATGTGTCAGACTAAACAATGTTATCAAGAAATAAGAGGGATTGGTATTTAATCTCGAGTCATTCCACTTCCATATAAATAATGGCGCGAGCTAAGGTCGTATGTTAACCCCGAGCCACATACGCCATCTGAATTTATCACATATTACCTGGATTAATAAAAGTATGATACTTCCGGAAGACGCCATCCTTCAACGAGTATTCAGCAACGGAAATCTCGGCAGGCAAATAGCTCTGTTTCGGGGTTTTCATAAAATAATTGGCCATTATAAAGAAATATGACTGCGTTTCCAATTCTAAAAATAAATAAGTAATTAACTGTATATTGATGCACACAGTAAAGTTTTATAAGTATGCAGTTAGCTTACGGTCGTTTTTGACACTGTTACGCACTGTCGTTTCCACATCACGTTTCATTTGACGCTCACGCTGCTCGGCGTTTTGTTGCTCCCTTTCCACTTCTTTAATAGGTTTACCTGTACAGGCTAATTTAACAGGTTGTTTACTAATGCCAGTGCTTGCACCATTTCTCATTATCTTGGCGCGTTCATTGAAAGGTTCACGCTCTTCTACCGTCATTGACTACGAAATTGTTAATATTAATAATATACAATATTTAGTGCCGTTTCTCAATGTCCGGTTTACGCTAAAAGGCAATTTAATTGACAGATGTTCGTCGGTTATCTGTCAAAAGAAAAATTCCGGTTAGCGTAAACCGGACATAGAGAAAACTGCTCTAAGAAACATTTACTACACATAAGGGTTAACGCTAATCAGTGGTGAATTTGACAGTTAATGGAATGTTTTAAGACAAATTTCTCGGGTTGGGTTCAACCGGGGATTGTGGAAAGGGCGCTATGTATATATGCACTTACTCCCCACAGCCTTCCCGTTTCCTCTGTAGCCTCAGACAAACTGTAACTTTTCTTTTGACCAGCCTTCCATTGCATTGTGAACAACATGAAACCATTTAATTTTTGCTTTTTCGGCATTTTTTAAGTTTTTTCTTATGTAGTATTCGATATTGACTAGCTAAAAATCGCAAAAGACAAAAAAGTGATCGATAAATGCTAAATTTCACAGGATAATTTGTACGCATTGAATAATACGAATTATATCAATATTAACACGTGCAATTATTGCTTCTTACTTCCCACTTTGATATTTGTTTCTTTGAACTTAAGCTGCAATTGGACCAAGGATCTATTCCACTTTATAAAACAAATTTACAAGCGACAGGCGCTCACAGGAATCGAAAAATGTACGGAATTTGACATCGCAAAAGCAAATTTACCTAAGCTAAAAGCAGTGCTGCCACTTCTCTCAATTTTTTTTTTAAAAAAACTTAAATACCTTTCCCCCAATATTGAAAGGTTTCTTTTAATTTTTTAAATGCTATCAACTTTAACCAACCTACAGAGTTTCCATAAAGTCAATGGAATCTGACCAAATAAACAAAAGCCTTTAGGAATTATAGCTGTTAATAATTTTTATGACAACTTGTAGAATCGAGCAAAAATAAATTAGGGGTTTCTAAGAAGCCAAATACAGCGTACACATTTACTTGCGCCAATGACTGATTTGCACAAAGATTTGCGTGGTGTATGTCGTGGTTGTGCTATTTGTACAGAGCACTGTGCTAAAATCAAAGAATTTAGATTTTTACGGATGTCCGCAAACATTGCTAATGCTTTTTCTTCGTGTGTGGTGATTGTTTCTCCGTTCACCTGTATTTGCTGAGGATGAAACATTGCTATAGGTACCATAAATTTGTGTAGGGGAAGCGGTATCATCTCTTGTTTAAAAAAAAGCAAAAAGGAAAGCCGTACTTAGTTTTTTAATACAATTAGAGCAAATGTTTCTTCTCCTGCGTTACCTCAGAAATAAATTTTGTGCGGTGTTCTTGTGCTGGGTAGGTCAAAATTCTGATTTGCGCCAATTTATAACTTGTAGACTTTTGCAAGGATTTTGTGTGGTGTATTTGGGGCTTAAGTCTTGGAAGGTGCACGTATTGAAGGAAAGGTATGAATACAAAATACTTTAACATGCATCCAGAGACATAGCGTAATGCACATTTGCTAGTAGGGAAGGCATCATGCCGTCAGATACGCGATATATGGGCCTGTGATTCACAAAAGTTAATATGGATTGTGACGTAGACAATAAATGTCGAATTTATTATTTATGGTTAATAACATTTAACGAAAAGCGAACGCAAGACAGATTCGTATTTCGTGTAGTGTGAAGCAGCGGATACGAATCGAACCGTATTGTCTACTAAACGCAAACGGAAAGTTTATTTGAAAGAAATCGTTCGGTAATCCGACAAATAAAGTTCCGGTTAAAACTAATCATAAAATGTGTGAACTTAGAAGAAGACACAGAACCGAAAAATCCGTACCGGAACCAGCTGTTTGTAGGTTAAGTAGAAGGGACTGTACCACTTGAACTAATAGGATTACACCTTTCACAAATAAACGTGTTTTTTTTTTTCATAAGTAAAACACCATTTTTTAATTGAATTACCCTTCCTGACAATCCAGATGCATACCAACACATACAGATATTCGTTTTACCAGTGACAACTCAGCTGATACGCAGGTCTTAGGTAGAGCGGCACCCATACGAAAACTTCTCACACCCACACAAATTTTTTGATAAGACTTTGCACCAGCGCCACAGACATCTCATTACAATTCTGATGCCTCACTACCTAAGACCTGAGTATCAGTTGAGTTGTCACTGATCAAAGGGTTAAGGGAACCAAAATAATAGGCGTGTTCCAATCAGGAGTGATCTAGATCCAGCTTGTAAATGCAATAACAACGTTGTGATCCTGATATTTATCTTGATCAATTTCAGATCCGTATAGAAGCTCTGTTCGTTAAATTTTTCGTAGTAGATTTTTTGACAGCCAACACTTATTTGTTTGGTAGCACAGACATACATATATAAACACATTTATATACACAAACAACTCTCATATCTTGATCGTGATAGAGATCTGGAAAGCTGATTGGAACGCAAGTGATAGTGTTGTCGCGGACTCTGCAGAAAAGATTTTAATTTGTAATTTTTTTCTTACAAGTGGCATCCACAACATAAATTTCTATTGTGACGAATTCGATGATTCCTTAATTATCAATCCTGGGTTCGATCACTATAAAGTTAAATAAACAAACGCACAGATATTGTAACTAATAGCTAGTTTTATTTACTAGTAATAAACGCAATACAAATTTGAGAGTTTGGTAACTTCGCAGTACTTTACTGAACAACACTTGAAAATAAACTAATCAACCTACCTTGCTTGGTCACTGCCTTATATAGTCCGACAGGGTGCTTGCTACGCACCGAGAACTTACTTGGCTGTTCGTTCTTTTTGTTCTCGAAGAGTCGGTGCATGGCGAAATAAATTCGCCTTGGGTCGGTGTCATTTTTTGACATCTCCTAATGTATTCGCAAACATCTTTCTTCCTCTTCCTAGGTACACGCTTGCATGCATAAGAGTAGCCATCGTCATCTTTGTTGTGTTTAACTAGTCGTGGGAGTGTTATTGAGTTAGGGATGGTACATGCTTGAGAATAATCGCCACACTATATACGTGTTATAAAGTCGATAGCTAGGCGAACCTTCGATTTTACGTAGGCCAAGGCTGCCAACATCTGGTTTTACGAAGCTGATTTGGTGGTATATGATAACATCGAAAGTGATTTAAGGCAGCGATGGTTCGACCACCCTACCGGCCAATCTTAAGGCACATCAACACATACTCTAACTAATACCAAAGAACGTTGAAACAACGTTCTTTGCTAATACTCAGGAGTTAGGTAGAGCGGCGCACATGCGCAAATGGCTCACACGTACACAAATGTTTTGATAAGATTTTGCATGTTGTTGTTGTTTGTAACGACAAAAAGAATCGCCGAAGGTTTTGGGGAGTGTTGGCGAATTGAGACATCTTGGCCAGATATGAACCCGGTAAGCTTCGTTACTCCCTTCCGGTACTGCCCGACTGTCTTGGTAACGATTGGTTATGACCAGTGCAACCTTCTAGGTCATGGCACGCCTTCATCCTTAAGGAAGAAGATGGGTGATGAGAAGTGAGAGGCATATCCGTGGATCAAACATCGAGTTGCATGGCATTTTAGCAACATCCCACGACCGGTATACCTACCTCGGGAATGTTCTAAACCCAGAACCCGCAGGGGCTTTGGCATCTTCGTTCTTAGCAAAAAATTTGTGTAATTCGTGTACGCTCCAGTCCAAGTAAAGTTCAAAAAAGTACCCAAATGATTGCCTGGGATGAGTTGCTGTTTAAAAGTAAGGTTACAATAGAACTATATGTTGTGGTCCACTACTTCAGTTATCTATTCGATTCAGCCTTACAACACAAATTTTTGTTCAAAACATATTTTTTATTGTAGATTTTTTTTTGTATTCCAATCTGAAAACATAAAATGGAAAAAAGTGCGTATTGTATCTAATAAATAAAAACTATTACTTAAATATAGATCAACCTCTGGTAAAGTTGTCCGCAATCGAAACTTTTTAACTATCATAATCTTGCATTTACTAAAGCATTGCGTTGCTAATCTTGGTTTTCATTTAGGGATTAGGTCCATCAGGAATATCTTCAGGTTCTGGTTTAACAATTACATCATCATCCTCTTGATCTTCTTTACTATTCTCATGTAGCAATACATATTCACGTGTACTAAAACCAAATTTAATAACATCTTTTTCGATAAGTTCATAATATTTACGTGGGTCAATTTTCTTATTATTTAAGAATGTACCATTAGCTGATTCTAAATCGATTAGATACAAGCGTACACGTTTACCTTGCGTACCATCCTCACGATCGAATGATACTAGTCGATATTGTAATGCAGCATGCTGTTTGGAGCAACTGGGATGATCGACAGCTAAATCGGCTACTTTACGATCACGTCCAACTAAAAAGCAACTTTGTCTATGTATATGTAATGTGGGCAGAGCTGTTTCACCTTTAAATGGATATAAACGCCACCGACGTTTAGGCTTTCGTGCCTCTGGTGGTTCGGAATATTTTATAATAACACCATTCACTTTATTTGTATCTTCTAATAAAGCGCCACTCAAACCAAAATTAGGCTTTTCTTTTTCTATGGCTTCCGCTTTTACCTCAGGCTCATCCTGTTTATCACCACCACCTTTACCGCCCCATTCATAGTTTTTTCTATCGTCTCCACGTGAACCTCTACGGGGAAAACGATTTGGGCGTCTGTTTGGTGACCTATTATGATCGCGTGGTTCTCGCTTAAAACGCGCATTATTACTTTGGCCGCATTCGCTACCGAGCTTTCAAACCGTACGGTCGCATTTATATTTTGTCTGTGGTGTATACTCGCTATAAATCTACTCGCTACTTTTTGTACGCGCTACTTAACCTATTTTGGAATTTAATATTTTTCCACGTTTTTACATTTTATTCATAAATTAAACTTACAACTTAATTTTGATAAAACCGCAAATATCCATCAAAATGCCCTCTGGGGCCAACAGGCTGGGGGATAATAGGTACGCCCTATTATCCTCAGCTACAAAAACAAAGAGAAAAAAACCTGAAGCCGCTACACTTGAATTTTTCCCAGAATTGCCAATAACTAAGAAGGATGATCCCAAGTACCTCATAATCAAATCGCAGGACGACAAGAAGCCGATCGCAGCCTCATCTTGTTTTGCAGTTTATAAAGGTATTCAATGTATAAGCAAAGATGTTAACAACATCTCATCTCTACGGGATGGTAGTCTACTTCTCCTGGTAAAAAATCAAAAAATTGCTGACAAATTCCTTTCAACGAAATCTCTTCCCGGCGCTGGTGCTGTAGAAATTTCGCTACACAACACCCTTAACACTGTAAAAGGCACAATCTACGCTCCATTCATCTGCCAACTTCAGGATGAAGAAATAATTGATGGCCTAAAAGATCAAGGAGTTACTGCAGTTCATAAATTTACTAAACTAAGTAATGGCACTCGAGTGCCCACTGGAGCCCTATTGTTAACTTTTGATAAATATACTCTGCCCAGTCGTATTGAGGTTGCCTGGCGTACTCTTGATATCCGTCCCTATTACCCTAATCCCATGCGCTGCAAGAATTGCCAGATCCTAGGACATACAGCTAAACGCTGTAACAATTCCCCATCTTGTGCTATCTGCAATCTCCCTCCAAACCACACAGCTCCCTCTGAATGCTCGAGACTGAAATGTGCAAACTGCGATGGTGAACATCCTTCTTTCTCAAATTCTTGTCCTAAATTTGTCCAGTCTAAAGAGATACTTAAAATCAAAACCATCCATAAATGCCCAATGAGCGAAGCTATCAATATATACAAATCCCAAGCTCCAACAACTCCTACAACTGTTTCTTTTGCCAAGACTTTGGCGTCCAATAACAATGCTACTCACTCAAAAAAACAAATCAACGAAGATATAATTTCTGACTCAACAGAGTCAAATCTCACCAACAAAGCTACTACATCAAATCAAAACAATAATCATAACATAACCACAATTTCATCCAATACCAATACCCAATCTTTTCCTAAAGACTACCCTGAATCACCTTCTCCTTCTATTTCCTTACTAAACAATTCTCCTTCCCCCTCCTTTTCACCTCTCTCCACAAACTCATCTCCTCACATACAAACCCCTTCCCTTACCTTCCCTTCACCAACGAATCCACCCCATTCTCCTAACTCCTTGCCCATGGAATCATAAATCCTTATAATTTTTCTTTTCTTTTCTTTTTCATGATGTTAACTGTCCTTCAATGGAATATTAACGGTTACATTAATAATTACTTTGAACTTGAAATACTAATTAAAACTCACAACCCTTCAGTTATCTTACTAAACGAAACACATATAGCAAACAATGTAACAGCTTACACTCCTACAGCTTATATTGGTCATTTCTATAATCTTCCGTCCAATACATCAAGCAAACAAGGTATTGCAATCCTCATTAAAAGAAACATTCCCCATAGTATCCTGCCTTTATCTTCTAATATCTCCTCCATTTCCATAGAAATCTCCTCCCCCTGTAAAATCATTATTACCTGCGCCTATTCCCCCCCACTTCAAACTTTTACTTCTGCCGACTTCTTGAACCTTCTCCCTTCTGGCTCCACTCCCTTCTTATTAGCTGGTGATTTCAACGCCTGGTGTTCCCTTTGGGGTTCTCCCATAACCAATGCCAAAGGCCGCGTTATCGAAGATGCTATACTTAGCTCTGAATGTGTTGTTCTAAATGATGGTTCCCCTACCCACTTCTCCACCCATTCCACCTTTACCCACATTGACCTGACTATCTGTTCCTCTTCGCTCTCCCCCAAAATTGATTGGCAATGTATAAGTGATCTGCATGGAAGCGATCATTTCCCTATCAAAACTATAATTTCTGATCAAAATCTAACTATTTCTAAACCCAGAATATTTTTCAAAACAGATCTAGCAGACTGGTCTAAATTTCAAGATTGTTGTTTAATTTATTCAGACACTCTCCCTTCTTCAAACAATATAACTCAAGAAACCTCTAGACTACATAAAATCATAAGATCTGCTGCAAATCAATCTATGCCACAAACTTCCCCCAAACGCTATAATCCCAATCCGCCCTGGTGGAATAACGAACTTTCTTCGCTCAGACAGCATAAGCAACATACATGGCATCAATACAAACAAAACCGATTGCAATTAAATCTGGTAGCCTATAAAAAAGCTAATGCCATCTTTAGAAGAAAAGCGAAGCAAGCCAAAATTAAATCATTTCAGGAATTCACCAATGACATAAACTCATCTTCTGATCCAAAAATAATCTGGGCAAACATAAAGAGACTTTCTGGTAACCTATCCCACCATTCCATTCCTTCAATCAACTCTCCCCAAGGCAATCTCCTATATCCACAGGATATAGCTGTAGAATTCGCTAACTTTTTCTCAAACTCCTCTTCTGATTCTAACTTTTCATCTGATTTCTTGTCTAATAAAACCTCTTTAACTTCCTATCAGTATTCTCCTCCTCTGCTATCCCCTTCAGCCAAACAACTTGACTCAGATTTAAGTTTGATTGAACTCCATATTGCCCTATCTGCTGTCAAAGGTAAAACTCCTGGCTTAGACAAAATAACGTATCCCATAATCAAACATCTTCCTTCTCCCCTCCTATTTCGACTTATCAATCATTACAACAACATTTACCGAACTGGCATCATTCCACAAATCTGGAAAACCAGCGCAATCATCCCAATTTTAAAGCCGGGAAAACCTACCGGTGAAGTTACCAGCTATCGCCCGATTTCTCTCCTTCCCTGTCTAGGAAAGCTCTTAGAAAAAATTATTGCTACCAGGCTCTCCTGGTTTCTACAATTCAATAAACTTATTCACTCTAATCAAGTTGCATTCAAGAAGGGACAAAGCACTATAGACGCTCTTTTAAATCTAGATCAATTTATCTGTAATGCTCTATCTAGCAAAAACCATGTCTCACTTCTTTCGCTTGATTTCGATAAAGCTTTTGATCATGTGGGCATACACGTTGTACTAAGACAGTTAATCAAATGGAAGGTAGGACCCCGCATATTTAATTTTGTTAAAGCTTTCTTATCTAAACGTAAAATCAAAGTTCTTATTTCTGGTACATCTTCCCCATCTCTCCCTTTGGATAACGGCACTCCTCAAGGATCACCGCTATCCGTTGTACTTTTCACCATAGCATTTGACGAAATCAGTAGCATTCTATCCAATTTTTCTAATATAAGGCATCAACTTTATGCTGATGACCTACTTCTTTTTTCTAAATCCTCTGACCTCCCTTCCCTATCCTCTTCCTTTGCGGAAATACTATCCCAGTTATCATCCTGGTCCCTTTCCTCAGGCGCCTCAATATCGTACTCAAAATCTAAATTGCTCCATATTTGTAAAAAACATAATTGTAACTTCCCGACAATCTCATTCAATAATGTAAATATTTCATGTTCTAATACTCTTAAGTTTCTCGGATTAGTTTTAGATAATAAGTATGTATTTAAACAACATTGTCTTTATATTAGAAATAGGATTATCAAAAATTCATATATTGTTAAGTATTTATCATGCAAACGCTCGCTCATTGGTCCATCACTGCTTATTAATGTTGTCAAAGCACTCATACTCTCCGTCATAAACTACGCCATAGAAATATACGGTCATCATGCTAAGAACCATTCCAAATTACTTGCTGCTCCGTATCACTCAGCTGTAAGGAGATCGCTTCGGGCATTCCCAACGTCACCAATCAAGAACATTTTAGCTGAATCTGGTCTTCCCGATCTAAGGGATAATATGGTAGACGCCACTTACAGATTATATCCTAAGATTATTCTGGGTTCAAACCAGACGTTACAAAACGCTTTATTCTCATCAGCCTCTCGTACCCGCTCACCGAAAATTGAATCAGCTATATACAAATGCGCAACATTTGCCAAAACAAACAACTTGCCATTGAAAGCTCCTAAATTACCTAAACTTCATCATCCACCATGGCTTTTAAACAAAAACTCGTTCATAAACAAACTTACCAGCATGCCTAAAACCACGACACCTAAAGAGGTTTACACCGCAGAGTACTTCCAAGTGTCATCAGTACTAAAGCAGAACTGTTGGACCTTTCTCTTCACAGACGGTTCAAAAAATAGCCAAACTTCGTTTGCTGTTGTTAGCGAAAAAGGTAACCCGATAGGACATGGTATACTGTTTCCATTCTGTTCAATATTTATAGCAGAAGCCACCGCTATTTTTCATGCTGTTCTACACGCTACAAAAAATGCAGGGAAATATGTAATATGCACCGATAGCCTGTCGTGTTTTCAAGCCATACAAAATTTCTCCAACCACACTAACATTATTGACTCAATTAGAGACTTGCTTATATTATATGCTAATAAAGTTAAACTAATGTGGGTACCTAGCCATACGGGAATAACTGGTAATAATTATGCTGATGAACTAGCGAAAAATGCATCCAACATGCCCACATTGACATTTGAGTTCTTCACAAAATCCGATATATACCGGTTAATCAACCAAAAGCGACAATCTACGTTGGGATTAGATTGGATTTCCTATAATCATCACTATTCAACAATCAACACAACTAGGATCAAACCTCATTTTCCATCTTCAGTACCAGCTAATCTACTCACACCATACATTCGGCTCCGGATTGGTCACACTATAGTGACTCACGCTCATCTTCTCGGAAGGAACAGAACAAACTCCTGTCCATTTTGTAACGCCACAACAACAGTTCTTCACCTATTGGAATTCTGCCCTACTCTACAAGAAAAGAGAGATTCCATTCTAAATACAGATGCTATTTCTCTGCTTTCAAATACAACAGAAGAAAACATAAAAATAATATATCACTTCTTAAAGGAATGTGATCTACTAAGACGAATTTAATAAAATATTTAATAAACAGACAGCTGATGGCCTCTGATGCTAGCGCTGCATGTTATAGTTTGTACAAATGTAAATAACATTGTATAAGCTTTTATAAATAAATAAAAAAAAAAAAAAAAAAAAATACTTTGGCCGCTATAAGCATGCGGACTGTGACTGCGTCTAAAACGAAATTTTTAATAAGACAAATAAAGGTTTATATTTTCAAATATGCACTTACTCTCTGCGTTCATTGTAGCGCTCGTTTCCTCTGTCACGAGTATCCCTCCATCGTTCACCCCCCCTATTTCTATTGTCTACATAACGAGCGCGGTTGTCTCGTCTATCGTGCCAATTGTTTCGGTCTGGGTACTCATTGCGTGATCTATTCACACGTTCACGCTTTCTTTCTATGTCACGCTCTTCGCTCTTGCGATATTCTTTATTGTGCTCATGGCGTTGACGACTTCTGCTTCTGCTGGTCTGTCGTGATCTTCTCTCAGGACTATCCCATTTTGAGACTTTAGCTTCACCACCGCTGCTTGAATTATCACGCTCCCGACTATGCTTACGGTGTCGCTTTCCACGTTCATCTGAATGACTCTTATGTTCTGATTGTTTATAGCTACGGTGTTCATCATGCTGGGGCACTTTACGCGTTTCATCTTCTGAAGCGGATGAATCACTGGAACTTGATGTTGTGCCACTGCTGCTTGAGTCGTCCTCTTCTGAATCTTTTGTAGATCGATTTTTTCTGTTTGCATGTTTCGATGCCTTCTTCTTCAGTTTTTTTTGCTTGCGACTACCAGATACGGAATTATTCTTTGGCTTGTCGCTGTCCTCCGATTGGCTTTCATCGCTGGTTTCACCTTTATGAGTTTTCTTTGCTTTTGGCATGACTTTAATTTATTTTTCAATGAGCAATGGCAAGAAAAAATCTAAAGCGCCGAAAAAATATTAGCGATGGCAATAAACAAGAGCCATGGGATTGTCAAATAATGACAACTGAAGTGCTGCCAACTGTATTTTCTTTAATATGTCTTCATAGCTGCTTCCCATGATCAAATAATTTATATGGTCGTTTCACATGACATGGCGTCTTCTTCTTCCTCATCCACACCTTATGTCAAACTAACATATCTTTGTTTTTTGTTCCCTCTCACATGTGCATTTTGACATAAGAATTCACCGACGTCAAACGGTAATTTCGTGTTGTTGGCCGATTGCGGCGACCATATAGATTATTGGATCATGGCTGCTTCCTTCTACTTGACCTATTTCATCAGCTGATTTCTTTTTATTAAATGCACTATGCGTTTAGTGTGTCAAGTTTATAAACTCTTCTTTTTGCGCCTTGTGTAAGTTCAGAATGTTTGTATGGTGAACTAATATACAACTTTCAAAAATTTTCTATTTTCTATTATTTTTTCGGTAATTGTTTCCTTTAGAAGACAACTGCTAAAACTCATCCGAAATTACAGGGAAAGGTATCGAAAGACGCGTGTTGACCTAGGTAACAATAATCCGGAAGCGGATTTTCGAGTTTTTGTTTCAGTGAAGAGATATTTGCAATCAAAGTTGAAAATTTTCTGTCATTTTCATGTGGTTGTTGTAATCACAGATTAGGGTGTACTGAAAAGTGCAAAAGTGGGTAATTCCTTCCTTTAGGAGACAACTGCTAAAACACGTCCGAAATTATCGGGAAAGGTATCAAAAGCCGCGTTTTGACCTCGGTAACAATAATACGGAAGCGGATTTTCGAGTTTTTGTTTCTGTGAAGAGACATTTGCAATCAAAGTTGAAAATTTTCTGTCATTTTCATGCGGTTGATGTAATCACAAATTAGGGTGTACCGAAAAGTGCAAAAAGTATGTTCTGAGCAGAAATACTGTGGGCCGCATAGACGGTGTTGGACCGGCTAAGGGTTATTTTTTTTAAAGCGCGGCCGAAGGCCGCCTATGCAGAGAAATGTTCTGCACATAAATACATTGAATCAAGCCCCCTATTTGGGATCGGACCCGTGTTATTTTTTGGGTTTTTGCCAATAAATTTTAAATTACTAAAAATAATAAGTTTCCCCTCTGGATTAGCGTTCCTGGGACCGAAACGCGTCTCTGGGTACCAATATGGAAATTTTTTGTGAAGTTTTTACAGTTGACGTTGGATGTAAAGAATAACCAATCTCTGTATTTATGTTACTTGCAAGTACACATGAATTTTGTTGTTGTAGAACAATTGCTCTGCAGAAGTACAAAGTCAAATCTTCGTGTAATGTTTGACGCGCAATCGTAAAATCCGCTGCATACATTTAGGCGCGTTTTTGTTGTTGCTGTTAACAGTGCTTCGCCCTGCCCAATGGGATCGATCACTCTAAATAGTCATCAGGCTCTTCTAACGGAAGTCCGAGGAAACGCTCTGTTTCCACAGGGTTGGACCACAGTGATGTAGGTGTTAGAATAGTAGGTTCGACTGAACAGGAGAACAGATGTTTAGTATCATGAGGGGACATGTGTGATGATGTAGGACATGTGTTTGGTATGTTGGGGTTCAGTTTGGATAAGTTAGAGTTTAACCTATAACAATATCCGGAGCGAAGTTGTGCTAGCATGACTCTAGTCTCCCTCGGAAGTACACGCTACTCTTCAGCCAATTCAGGTGGCTGAGTACTGATAGCGGGATTCATAGGCCGGGATCTGAGGGATCTGTCTACCGACTCAGTGTGGAGGTCATTTAGAGCCCGACTATGGTTCCGCAGATCAAACGGCAAATAGATGTGGTGCCGGATCTCATCGTAGTGCTTACGAAGATGTCTCTTTATGTCTCTGGGGGGCCGGGCCACATCCAGTAGATGTCGATTTGGATGACTGGGTTTATGGCAGTTCAGAAGGAACTGTCTACTCAAGAGTTCCGCGTGCTCTTTAATATGGAGCAATTTTGCCTCTTGATGGAGGTAAGACTCAGATGACATAAGCAGACATCCCGTAGCAGTTCTGATGGTGGTGTTTTGGCAGACTTGCAATTTCCTCCAATTGGTGTCAGCAAGGTTGGGCGACCATATGGGCGCAGCGTAGTCAATAGCCGGTCGGCCAATAGCCTTATTTGTAGCAAGCAATGTTTCTTTGTCTTTTCACCAAGTACTGCCGGCCAGTGACTTGAGGATCTTATTGCGGCTCTGTACCTTTGAAGCTATTGCGGTGGCATGACCAGCGAAGGTGAGTCCGTTGTCAAATGTCACACCCGAGATTTTCGGGTGGTTGATAGTAGGTAAAGGTACTCCGTCTACGTGGACATTTAATTCTTGTCCCATCTGCGCATTCCATGTCGTAAACAGGGTCGCCGTCGATTTAGTCGGAGATAGTGTCAGATTTCGCTCGGTGAAGAAGCTGGAAAGGTCACGGAGGTAACTGTTGATTCTAGTACAGAGTTCGTCAATGGAGGGACTCTTGGCGGAGGCCATTAACGTGCAGTCGTCAGCGTAGGAAACAATGGAGACTCCCTCTGGTGGGGGGGAAGTCTTGAAATATAGAGATTAAACAAAAGGGAGAGAGAACACCACCTTGCGGCACCCCTTTTTATTCATGGTGGCCTAAATTTCTTGTTCGTGGATTTGACTCATGCCTGTCAACCGTTGAGGTAATTAGCGGTGCACCATTTAAGGCCGACAGGGAGCGGTGTCTCTTCTAGGTCTCGAAGGAGTGTGGCGCCGTTGAACGTATTTGATAGGTCAAGTGCCACGAGAACCGTCATATGGTTTGGTGGGTGTTGATTCAAACCATAATTTATCTGTGTTGTAATGGCATTCAAAGCTGATGTAGTGCTGTGAGATTTGCGGAATACATGTTGGTCGGCCAATTTCAGATTTGCAATAAAGTAAGGGAGCAGAATGTTCTCTAGTAATTTCGCAACCGGTGAAAGGAAGGATATCGGACGATAAGAATCTCCTTGGTTCGCCGGCTTCCCTGGTTTTAGTAGGGGAACTACAATCGCCTGTCTCCATGTCTCAGCTATGACGAAAGTAGTTAGAGGCGCGTTCTCGGAGCGCATCAAATTCGCAAATTGCTCATCACAAAATTTGTTGATGCTTTTCATATTCACGCAGTTATTGCAATTGAGAAGCTGAATCGTAAGTGGGCATATTTCCATGTAAATTATGTATCTAAAGCAATGAATTTATTACTTTTTGTATTATGTTAGAGAAAATAGATAAAAGTGACAAGTTGTGTTCCCAAAGAAAATCATGATTTATGTAATGTATCGCAAAAGCATCATCACAATGCATCACTGCGGTTTTGGTATTACAGTGTTGTATTGCAAACGGATATTTAGGAAGTCAGCCAACCTTAAGCCCGAAGGCAGCGCGCAAGCATATGCTTGCATGTAACCATAGAAACGGTGATTACCATAGCAATCGGAGCATGTGGTGGTATTCGTGCTCACACGTACTTGTTGTCGGCTCGCGTTGATAAAAATCAAAAATTAAAAATTTTTTTGTTTGACTGTTGGTATATTTGTTGGTGGTCGAAGTGTTTGACAAGCAAAGAAGCTCAGTCGCCTTGCGGCTCTCATGACGAACACATTCAGGGCCGCTTTCATAAAAGCCGGTAACTGCTAACCAGAGTTTAATTGACGTATTTTGTAGGGTTGGCTGTCAAATTAATCGCCGATTAGGCTTTAATGAAAGTGGCCCTTACGGATAAAAGAATGTAAACGGCTTAATCCTGTATGCCATGAAATGCAATATGAAATAAGTCTTCTTCTTATTTTAATGCCTCTAAAATTAATAAACATTAAAGATTTCCAAGTAATTAAGGAATAATAACAAAGTATATGAACAAAAACATCGTTCGGGAGCGAAATTCGCTTTTTGATTGTGTCATAACCACCGGCTTCAATGGTTACACTCAAGCATTTGTTGTGTGTTGCCGTGGGCCGGAAGACTTTGGAAAGGGTTGCTTTGGTGATAGTCCTTGCCGATTTTCAGCTCAAGCACTCACCCAATAATTGCCGTGTGAAGAATATGATATTACCACATTGGACTTTCGAGAAAAGATAAATTTTTGAAGAAGCTACATTTTGACAGAGTAAAGAAAAATGCTAACATTTATCGTCGTTAACGTCTAAGTCAAAATTTTATGTAGGCCGTGTGCTAACGGAAACATTTTACACAAGAAAAAATGTGGTGAACAAATTTTCATGGTGTAAAAATATTTTCCTTTTTGCTGTGCCAAAGGAAATTGTAAATTTTGACAGTTGTAAATTTTTAAGTATTTTTAATTAACGTATTTTGTCTGCCTGCACATTTAGTATTTTTTGCGTTAAATTATATTTGACCGTACAATGACTTGTTGACATATACAATCATTGGAAATAATGTGATTAGCAATACGGAATGCATATATGTGCACACATTCGTAGTTGTAAAAATTTCGGCTAAGGTAAATTCTGACGTTCATATTCATCGTGATAAATGTCGAAATTTAAAATTTTCAACCGATTGGCATAGGGCCTAACAGCTTCGATTTTTTGAAGATTTTGTTGTTTTTTTCCCAGGTCACGATCAGCTGTGTTTTACTTGCAAGTTTGAAATACCCCCGCAAAAACTTGCAACTTCCTCTCCTAATGCAATGTCAAAATGCGCTCTCTCCCTGCTAATTCAACCAAAAAAATAGGCACTGTACTTTGGTTCACACATCAATTCTCGATATTCACACAATGACTTTTTATTTATCTCCCTGTCACTGATTGAATTATTAGAGAAAAACTAGGAAAGGTCATAAGTACCGCCAACTAGTTAGCAGTCCCCTTTCCTCGTCGCTCACACGTTTGTTAATCGGTGAAAGAGCCACCTGATTCCGTATTGTTGAATCTCAAAATGTATTGAAATCCGTTTCACGATCCATTAATCCTGTCAATAATATCGCGATACATGGATCATGTCAGTAAACATTGAGCGTGTACCACCTGCCATTCAGTTACTAATTTTGGGTGTTTTCACAACCCTGTCTATGGTGTTGACATATGTCCACTGTCATCTGGTAGTATCAAAGATCTTGCCATACTTGCAAATAAAGTGTCACTTGTAGAATCGAGTAAAACTAAATTTTTGAACTACTGAAATTACATTATTATATAAATAAAACGTGTTATATGAAATTTCATATTCTATATAAATGGAGTAGCAAAACATATCCGCAACCATTGAAATGTTTTACAGACACCCTTTTAAATAAATTGAATTTGCTAGGTTAGAACATACTTTTGATGTATTAACATACCTTCAATATCTGGCAGCACAACACTTGTCTTTCACGTTCAGCTCGCGAGGAAAGTGAAAATTTTAAAGAACATACGAAAAACCAAAATTACTAGTAATTTTAATAGAGAAATTTTATGTACTTGGTTTAGGTTTTGTTTAAGAATGTACGCAAATGCCGTTTGGCATGCGGGAATAGAATTTTAGGGTGCACGGTTAGGTCAAGGGAGTGCTGGAGCTGATAGTGCAGCAAGCAGATCAAAGCAGGGGATAGATATAACTTGTAATAGTTTGTGAATAAGACGGAGGCAAAGACGGGTGACTGCGAAAAGTCATATACTTGGGATATCTTAAAGAAAGAAAAAAAAACAGGAAAGACAATTGAAGGAAGTAAATTAGTGGTTACACACAATCTTTGCAGAAAGAAATATATCACTACTAGGTAAGACATTTTTGTGGAAGCAATTTAAATATCGACATTCATATATAAATGTATGTATTTAAAACTCTTCACCATTACACCACACTTATCTTCTATAGGTAAGGCAAGTCAAAGTACAAGTGATCAAAGCAGGAAGTGTCAAACTCGTGCTGGTGTGGTTGTCGACACGAAGAAATATACTAAAAATACTAAGCAGCAACAACAATTGTATACATAAGGACGGGGACAAAGAAATCTATTTCACATACTAGCAAGTATATATTTTATGTCTAGCCTTGTTTCATATACATACATATATACATATAGTGTTATTTTGTTTTCAAAAAAGCAATGGATGAATCTGCAAGTACCACAATTGTTGAACAACAAAACATTGGAGTAGCGACGGCACAAAAATCTAAGAAAAAATCAAAGAATAAAAAAACAAATGGCAAGGTCACGTCTGCTAATAGTTCTCCAAATGGTGTTCCAACTGATGCCGATGAAACCATGAACAATGCCGAAAAAATTGTAGAAGAAGTCGCTGGCGACACGATGAATGCTGCAAATGGGCTTACAAAAAAATTCGAGCAACATTTACACATTGCGGGCGATGGTTTCCAAATGAATGGGATTACGAGGTTACCAGCGGGCAAGTCCAACAAGAGTCAAGCTAATAGTCATGTAGCACAAAATGGATATTGTCATCCTAAAGCAAGTGTTAATACGACAGAAACAAGAGATGTGGGTGATTTAAAAAAATCGAAAAGTAAAAGTAATAAGCATCAAAACAAAGAAACTAGTTCAGTAGTAGAATTTGAAAATAATATGTCTCATCAACAAAAAAAAAATTTTAATAGTTGTAATGAGGTGTCATCACTACCTGCTACAACTAATATAATTAACTCGACGGCAGCATTGCACAAATCAACAAATGCTGATTTGTTACATTTGAAAAATGGTTTTCATGTGTGCATGAATGACCATGATGCAAACGTTTTGCCTTGCAAAGAAGACGAGCAAATACAACCAAGAGTAACAATTAAAGATTTTAATAAAACGCTTATTGAAACAGCACAAGCGCAACAAATGCTCAACAAAAATAGCAAAGCTTTAAATACGACCACCGCTACGCAAGCTGCATTTGAAGTGGAAGCGCCAGCGATTGTAGCAACATCGTCGATTGATTCGTTGTGCGACAAAAGGTTACAACAACAAACCCCAACACTAGCAACTATAGCGACAAAACACTCTATCCTTACTACAAATGCTAACCCTCCCACTGCAACAACACAAAATACAAGCATTAGCAACAAAAACGAAAAAACTGCCAAGCAGGATGAGGACAATAATGCACAGCAAGCTCAAGTTGCAAACTCTAAAACTACCACAGAAGAAGCGACGTTAAGCGTGTCAACGCCGAGTGCAGTAGTTAGCGCCACCTCCCCGCCAACCGAATTAGATTTGAGTAATGTGCATATTGAATATAAGGAATATGAGTCAGAATTGCAAATGCATGTGAGTTAGCGGTTTGTTTTATACATATACTATGCGACAGATATATACATATATACTTAAATACATATGAGGTATTCCGTGTCAATTCAACCACATTTCAGGATGATTTCTTTGATGGCATATTTTTTTATAGGTAGTTAATAGAGTAACTTTATATACAAGAACGAGTCTGCATGTCGAAGAACTCCACTTGCTTACGGCACTCGAACTAAGAGAATTACCATGTTAATGTTGATGATGGCTCATGTTGTTGTTGTTGTTGTGGTAACGACAAAAACACTTCCCGAAGGTTTTGGGGAGTGTTGTCGAATTAACAGTCCCTGGCCGGATTTGAACCCGGTACTCCCTTGCGATTTATGACCAGTGAAACCTAGGTCATGTCACCCCTCCTTCCGTAATGAAGAATACGGTGGGTAATGAGAAGTGAGAGGCATCATATCCGTAGATCAACCATCGAGTTGCACGTCATTACCTTTGTGCATATTAGTCGCCTCTTACGACTGTTAACAACAACAACAATAACAACAGGTATGCCTACCTCGGGCATACTCTGAACCCCTGACCGGCATGATGGCTCATCGGTAGTTTAAACGGCTGTCTTTATATTATATGCGCATCATTTTGGCCCACAGTAGTGTCATTTTTAGTTAAATTGACTTGGAATGCCCCATATCTTTACAAATGTACATATTTAAAACCTGTAATGATGGTGTATTTGGTTAATTTCCATTACTTTAGGATATTATGCGTTTAATACAAGCTGAATTATCGGAGCCATACTCAATATATACGTATCGTTATTTTATATACAATTGGCCAAAATTGTGTTTTTTAGCAGCGCATGGTAATGAATACGTTGGTGCCATAGTGTGCAAATTAGATATGCATATGAATGTGAGGCGTGGCTATATAGCTATGTTGGCGGTGCGCAAAGAATATCGGAAACTTAAGATCGGTACAACATTAGTGCAAAAGGCAATTGAGGTGCGTGTGTTTGTGATGTAGCATTTTAAATATTATAATTATTTGTTTTCATTTTATAGGCTATGCTCGCTGACAATGCCGATGAAGTTGTACTTGAAACGGAAATGCGTAACTTGCCTGCTTTACGTTTATATGAGAACTTAGGCTTTGTACGTGATAAACGCTTGTTTCGTTACTATTTAAATGGTGTCGACGCATTGCGTTTAAAATTATGGTTTAGATGAGACTTTGTTTAGTTAGATATGATGATCAATTGCCAACACATTGCATGCACACATAAATATCACTATTATACAATAATAATTCTTACATATATATGAACAGAGCAGAGAAAAAAAAAGAATTTTGGTTGAGCTGTTCTTTTTTACAAACATAACAAAAAAGCTAAAACACATGCGTTAATATTAAGATATTATGCGAAAGAATAGAAATTACTTGAAATATCTTAATGAAGTTTGATTTGTATTACTAAAATGTGGAACAATAAGGTTTGTTTGTATCTTTGCTTGAAGGAATCGTATGTGTGTAACATGTGTGCCTAGGCGAAGTTGCATTTTGGGCATTTACCATCAAGCTAAGTAATAGTAGCTCACGCAGTAGAGCTGTTTTCTAACCATAGTTTTGTTGTCTATCTGAATTACATTAAAGTAATTACTGTAATGCATGTACGTATATTACGCCTCCAGCAATAGTCGCAAAAACGAACTTTCAAGGAGGATGACAATCGCTTTCTTTGTTAGGGTTAAATGGTTTCTACATACATATATGTATGACGACGACAAGTTAGACAGGGTTACATCGAAATAATAGCCCTTGGTCGGGTAAGAAAACCCGAGTCATTCCGATACAATAGAATCGGCTGTTATGGGAATGTACAAATATACATGTATATAAACGTGGACTTTCATTGCTCTTACTCTGAACTCAGTTGCTGTTGCTGACTAATATTGAATGGGTGTTTTCGCATTGTACCTATTTTTATTTATATATATATCTCCTTTTAGTCCTTAAGTCTATAACGAGGTTCAAATTACGAAAAAAATATAGATATACGAATAATATAATGTAATTTTGCTGTGCTTATTTAAAGCGCTTAAACTTATGCGTAAATGAATCTAAAGCACTTTTTAAAATATTTTGTGTGCAGAAATAATCATGTTCACGATTTATACTGATTTAAAACAAGTTTAAACAACTATTTTTGAGGTTATACATTTAACTTTTAAAAAGTTTTTCTTTAACTTATATTTTGTTCTTTCAATTTTAGATTAATTTAAACCATTTGATTTTGTACTTAATTTCTTTATCGAAATTTTGCAATTTTAAATTTTCCATAATGATGTTTATTTGCACAAAAGAAATTTGTAAAATCGCCAAATTAATCAATTAGTCCAAACAGTTTATTTTAAGCTGTATTTTGTGCATTAATTATTAAAAAAAAAAGTAAATTCGAGGCTATTTTACATTTCCAATTTCAATTTATTTTAATTTCGTTAACATTTTTGTTTTGATCAACCATTTTTTTCTCTAAATTTGATATTTTTGTTTTATATTCACTGTTCAATCCAATTACTGAAATAAAAACACTATTTAAAATAGTATATGTATTTTTTACTTTATTTTAAGGTTATAAATTCTGCATTATACTTGTGTTTTAACTCGATAACGTTTTATTAGTTTCAATTATTTTAATTCGAATTGAATTTGAAATCATTTATTTTTTTTTACATTACATTAACTTGTTTTTTTTTTGGTTTCCGAACCAATATAATTTTGTGGTTATAAATTTTATAATTTTATCTTAAACAATTGTGTTTGATTTAATTTTGATTTGTTTCAAACACTTTCATCCAAATGCTTAATTAAGTGAAATCATTTTTTATTAGTCCGGTATTTTCAATACCTTATTTTGAATTTATAACTTTTATATGCCAAATTTTGGTTTAATTTAATTTGATATCACTGTTCCATTTGCTTAAATTTGAATTCAAAATTAATTATTTGTTACTTCTATTTGGTCTATTTAGGTTTCTTTTTTTAGTTTTCACACTGTTTTTTGAGGTTATAATTTAGTTTTCAAAAATTAATATTAACATTTTTACTTGCTTCAATTGCTTAACTTAACATTTACAACAGCAGCGAGCATATAACAATTAACATAGAGTTTTCCTAGTTTCAGCTCTGAATATTTAAAAAAATTTTTGAGGTTATAAATGTAACTTTTCAATATTATGTATCATTTAATATGCGTTTTTTTATATTTTATTAGTTCAAGGATTCACTTATTATTTATTACTTAATTTTATACTTTACTTTTTTGCTAATATTAGTAAAAGTCGGTTTTTGAGTTTATGAATTTAATTATTTAAGTTTTGATTTAAACTTAACTGGGGTTTTAAATGATTTTTACATTTAGATGTTGTTAACACAAAAAGTTCTGCTAATTATAAAAAATGCATACATACTGTTTTTAAATAGTTAAACAAATGTTTTGAATAATATTATTAAGTACCTTATGGCCGAAAAAATACAGGATTTTGAGCACTATCGCTCCCATTAACTTGATGGCTTTTTCCTCTTTTAATTGTATGGTTTGTTCTCGAAAAAAAACTTAAAATTATAGTTTGCTTCTTCTTAAGTGCTTTAAAAAAATGTGGCACATGATTTCTAGCGATAAGCCAGATCTTCAAACCTAGCAACTTTGGCAATTAGCATCCCTGAAATAGCTCACAATCGGCGTGGATTTCTATAAAGCTCGAAACGCCCGAGAGAATAGTAATTTCTAACACACACTTAGTCAAACATAATTTGCAAATAATTTTTAATGTTGATACTTTAAATGGCAGAAAAATATGCATATTCAAAATTAATATGTGTGTAAATAAATAAATAAGTAAGACGAAAATAAACCTTAAGCTGAGTACACAAAAGCAATGGCAATTTTGTAAAAAATGCACTAGCATACACATATTTATGTATTAAAAATTATTTAGCTTTTTTTTTCAGCAATGTTTTAGTAATAAAGAAAACTAAATTTTAAATAATCGAAAATTAAATATAATTTAGCAAATAAAAAATTGTTTTATGTATATTAAGTGTGTGTAAATGGCTTAATACATATGTACATATGTAGTTAAAAATATGCAACCACATCTAATTTTAGTTAAAAATATAACGATTGAATAAATGCAAATTAATATCTAAAATGCGCCTTTTGCAAATACTATTTATGTACATACATATATACAAATATTTACACTGGTGATGTTACGAAAAGAGTATACAAACAGAACCTTCGACAAATGATAGCAAATATAGATGAAACGGCAATTATTGTGAGTTGAAAATTTAAATAGTAAGCAATGTTGTCGAATTCACGTGTCCAAAATTTCCATTGATCTGTTAAATTTTGAGAACAAGTGCAATGGTGAGATATATTTTGCTATGGTGAAGAATTGTTTGAAACTAATTTGGCACCACGTGAAATTGTATTCACCTCTTAACTGTCAAAACTTTTCTAAGTTACTTTGCTACCGTTTGAAACACGTCACTTCTATTGATTGACTTCTGCGGTCAAATTACGTTATACGTGCCGTGATCGAAAGCGAATGTTTAAATCACAATAGCTGGAAGACCATAGACGTGAGCAATTGGCTGGAAGTAACGGTCGGTTCAATTCTGCATTATTACTCTTTTAAAAAGTTGGACAGTTTCAAAGTTATTGTGACTTAAAAAACCGTTACGATCACGAAACGTGTGTCGTGATTCGGCCCCTGATTTCAAATAAACGAAACCGAAGACGTGCACAAAAGTAATATTGAGGCGATGGCATGTAAAATAATTGAAATATAGTAGGCAATAAGCTAGTGGAATTAATACTCAAATTAATTTGTGTTCATAACAAAAAAAAAAAGATTTGCTAGAATTGATAAGGATTGAAAATTAGGTGCTAATTATGTAAAACTCTGTGACACATTCACCACTATATAATCTCTACATATAATGAAATTGTAACAGGTCGATGTCTGTACATTGCAGATATTTAAGAAAAATCGATAGGAGAGATCATTATTAAGCCAATAGAGGCCAAATCAACAGTTTTTAGAATTGTGAGTATGTCTGTATGTTTAGTCGCGCATCACTCAAACACTGCTAAATGAAACTGAATGGAACTTTTACCGTTGCATTACTAGACGGCTAACTTCAAATTTTAGTTATGATTTGTTCTGATAGCTAGACCGGTTTCGGAGATATCGACCGATATGTGGATCAAGGTGACCAGGATGTGTTAGTACAAGATGGGTATCAAACTAATGGTGATAATGAGTGTTGCAATAAGCGATGTGAATAAGTTTCATATCTTATCTGGTATGGGATATAATGATTAAAATCGGACTGAGTCTATTATTAGTTCTGAGACGCAGCGAAGCGGGCCGGGTTAACTCGCTATTAGTGATTGAAGTGAGTAAATAAATGCAAATTAATGTGATAAAAAATGTTTCACACGAGATAAAGTGACGAGTCAAAAATAAGCCTAGAACTATTTAATGAAAAGTTACTGAATATAATTTTCTTCTAGCAAATTGAATTGCTATCAATTCTAACGGACATTACTTACTATCTTATTCGTTTTAGCGTTGTATTTGATTCTGTAGAAACTCTAACGATAATGACCAACTTCAATAGATTTTCGACTAATTGATAAAATCGATATCTGTTGAATACTATGAGTTATAATTGATGTTTTTTGCTCTACCCCAATTAATATCGGGTTTTATCGAGTTTTATTTGTTCTGTTTAAATTGGAGATAGATTTATAGCAATTATTATACGTTTGCCTCAGACTCGGGCAATTTTAACGTTTTTCCAAACCAAAACCGGCTTTATCAGTTCTTGTAGTTTCGGGCAGATTTATCGATTATTCCTTATGAAAATTTTGTAACGAAACTTACCGATTTTTGAGGTTATTCAACTAAATTGGGCATATGCTCTAAGATCATTGAAACTAATGCTGTAAAACAGCATCTATTAACTGACAAATTATCGGCATTTTAACCAAACATACACAATTCGAATCCCCAATTCATTGAGTTCAAAAAACTCAAGAGAAAAAGTCAAGCTTTATATACAAACAGAACATGATTTTCAATTTAAACTAACTAAACATAACATGTGGGGCACTAACTTAGCGGGACATAACATAACTTCACATAACATAGCATGTCATAACCAAGCATATTAAAATATAACATAAAGTCACGAACTGTAAAACAATATTACATTTCACGACAACACAAAAAACCAATATAACAGGTAACGTAATATAAAATTAAAACAGAGTATAACAAAATAACTTAATTTATCATACCTTTACATGAAATTTAACTTTTGTAGCAATATTAATTAAGTTGTCATTAAGTAATATTAAAGTGCACACAAAAGCATCACCATATTAAGTGCATGACATATAAACAAAGAAAACATAATTTTATTAAATGTAAATACAACATAATAAAACATTACTAACATAACATAACATCATTGAGCTAAAGAAATAAGTGTATGATGGAAAAAATGTTGATGAAGATTACTATATATGTATGTAAATCGATTAATGATTATAAAGATTGAACTAATGAAAAGCGTTTAACAAAATTTTGTTCAGCTATTTTTATTGAGGTTAGGTGTGTTGCCAATGGAAAGATTTGATAAAAGAAAAGAAAATTTAATAAGGAAAGCTGAATGCCGTAAGTATCCACATTCCCATCCGATCATTTGTTGTTTCCAAATTCAGAAGTGGAATAAAGCAATTTTGACCCAAATTACTTCATGCAAATAGCCAGAAAGTAGGTTGCGATACCGAAGCAATGCCGTAAGTATAGCCTTTTATATCCGATCTCTTACCGTTTTCAAAGACTTGCATATGTTGTAGATATCAATTTGGGAGATGGGGAAAATGTTGTAGAAGGTGGATGTGAAATAGATATAAAAGGCATATATATATATGGAATTAGGAGAAAAAGCGACAATCCACGCAGTTTATTTTATGTTAGGTTTGTTACGAGGGTTTTGTGGAAAATCAGAAGTGGAATAAAGCATTTTTGACCCAAATTACTTCATGCGAACAGCCAGAAAGTAGGTTGCGATACCGAAGCAATGCCGGAAGTATCGCCTTTTGTATCCGATCTCTTACCGTTTTCAAAGACTTGCATATGTTGTAGATATCAATTTGGGAGAAGATGGGGAAAATGTTGTAGAAGATGGATGTGAAATAGATGTAGGAGGCATATACTCGTATATATATGGAATTAGAAGAAAAATTGACAATCCACGAAGTTTATTTCATGTTGTTAAAGGTTTGTTACGAGGGTATTGTGGAAAATCAGAAGTGGAATAAAGCGCTCTTGACCGAAACTACTTCATAAGTTTAGCCCTTAGTTCGATATAATTACGGATTCTGCTCTTATAACCCGTTGCAGCGAAGTGAGAAAATGTCACTACACTCAAAGTGTAGGCCAACCTACATTACAGCGAACAATAACCTGTGAACATTTTTTATTACCAATTTCGATCACTTCAGAAACTGACACTTCGCCCTTCAATCATGGTTTGCAACGTTACTTGGCAGTGAACAACAAATATGGGCGGAACGGCTATCGTGGTGCACATATACAAATAGACAATGTCGAATTGTATCATTCTTTGGGCTCCATACATCTTATACGCTTTCCATTTACGGTGGTAATTATGAACGTTTACATTTATTGGGGAATCTTGAGTTTTGGGCATATGTACAGCGTGCAAACGCTAGTCGTGCTGATCTTGCGCGTGCTACACTCGTCACGATCACCACCAATATTGGTGCTATAGCGCAACTTTGTATGTCGATGGAGATGTGCTATAAACTATTGGTTGGATAGTGGTCAGAAGCCCAACTGGCTTTTCTTTTTAAATAAATTCCCCTTTAAATAGTTCCGGGTAGCTATTGCTTCATTCCATAGAAGAAAAAGAGACATAAGCGATGAAGGCAGTTTTTTCGAAACTAACGAAAGTGTAAAAGTGGAACCATTTGCATGACAAAACTTAGCAATACGCACTCAGCTACTTACCTGAATTGCAATCACAGTTGGAGCTTTGAGGAAACGAATAAACATGCACTCTACGTATTACCCTATATTCGAGTTTATGCCTACTCGCATGAGCACTTCCTATCTATGAATATTAGGTGCGCATGCGCGGTAAAACAATGACACACAAACGCTTGTACACAGATCGGTAGGTCCATAAGCCGGTTGTACGTGTAACCCCACATTGGCTTTTGTTTATTTTCCAATGTGTTGCATTGCATTTTATTGGAAAACTATACAAATGAAGTTAAGATGGTAAGATGGCACCTACCTAGGCAGGGGCGTAGCTGAGATGTTGTTATGCTTGGGAAAGCAGTCGGTGTGGCTTTTTGTTCATGACTGTATCGGGTTCGATATCTGAGCGTTTCTTTGTTTTATGTGGGATACGTGTTTTTTGGGTTCTTTTTCGTTCCCGTGTCCTGATGTTCGGCAAGGTAATGAGTTAGTCAAGAAGAAGGTGGGTTTTGTGGGAAGGTAATGTCAAGTGGGCTAGGATTTTTTGTAGACCTGCAGATTTTGACATCTTTTAAATTTGGTTGTACCGCCCAACTGTGACCTTTTTGAGTAAATACATACAATAAGCTTCCTCAATGCCCTAATGCTATGTGACAATGCCCGCGTGTAAGAGTTTCTCTGTACTGGCTCTCACTTTGACCAATTTATTATAGGGTTTTTGATACCAAGGGCAGAGAGTGCGCATTCGGTTGCCTCCTGTCGTTCGTTATTGAAGGCGTCCTTAATGTCCAAATAAGTAACCAGCTTTTCTGTTGGCTCTCAAGGCACGCCTCTTTCTTGTGTACCACCCCATGTCTCCGTTGGGTTGAACAAATTGCTCCCGCGACAGCATGACTTGTTCCAGAAGGCCTTAGTACCGCAGCATACTGGATCTATAACCGACAAAGTACTACCCATATTGGTCACACTCCTTGCTCAGACGGGAAAAGCTGATAGGACGTTGTTTGTGATATCTAAGATCTCAGTGTGCCTTATTTCAAACAACCTATACAGTCCCACTTTACGAAGTTGATTGAAGCTAATTAAGCAATGTCGAAATTACCTCTTTTGCGAAATCGAACCTGCTTAAAGGTTGTAAAAAAAGTTTTATGAACCAAATTAAACTAGGAAATACCGTTAATTGTACAATTACAAACGTTTGGAATATTTTCGTTTATTACCTCACACCACAATCTCAGTTTACATGTGAATTAAGTAATTACAATAATAAAAAAAAAATAACGGTTTAATTGAACTGATAATGTTTCGACTTAATTTATGCTTTTAGCAGTTTACAAAGTAAATCAAGTGTGATGGGTTTTAGTGGATGTGGCTGCATAAATAAGTTGAAATAGAAAATGATCTAAGTCGAGTTTCAAAAGTCCGGCACTGAGCTTAGAAGTAAAGAACTGCTTCTGGTTTTTTCTACACTTCGACTCGCAAACGATTATGCCGTTAGATAAGAGTGCAGAAGAGAGTCAAAAGTTACAATACTTAGCCATAAATCCAAGGCTAGATTCTTATTGGAGGGTCTTGTACACATACGTTTCACAGAGGCAGAAGCCAGTATGGAAGTGAACTGGAGTCGAAAAAATCGATTGCTTAGTAACCGATTTTTTTTTGGTTTAGAAACAGGCATGGCACTATTCGAATATAAATTATAAAAAATCCATTTATTCGAAGGCTATAAAAAATTCGAGCAATATTTATTCTAATAATTAAACTTTTATTCGAATAAATGACAAATATTTATGCACACATTTGTACACGCAAACAAATAAATACCATTCGAAGTTTTTGAAACGAATATTTTTATGAAAACAGTCCCACTACTATTAAGAAATGAATGTGTTCAAGAAAAATCGATTTTTACTCTTCGTTCAAGAATCAGCTGTTTTTTGTTTCCTATGTTAACGAAACTTAAATGCAGATATATAAAGTTGTTTGCAATTTTCCTACTTTATTTAAATATTCGCATGCTACTCAGAGTTAGTGATGCCAAGCTACCACAATTCGAATTTTCGGGAGAATGTCATCATCATAGCTGAGTAAAAAACATAAAAATTTGTTTGTTCGAAGAATTAAAGTTTAGAAAATGAAAAAAAGAGTTTGATTAGTTGTTATAACAAATGATGAGTATACAGCTCAACATTTGACTAAATTTAAAATGAAATTAGCTTATGAATACTAAAATAAATAAAACGAGAAAAACGGCGATAATGTTTTCCTGAAGCTTTGAAGTAATATAAATGTTCAGTGTTACCTAACATTTGACTAGAATCAGGATTAACTAGAAGTGATTTACACGAAATTATGTGTTTTCAGTTGCAGTGCTGACATAGTTTTAACCATTTTTTATTTCGTCGCAAAGATGACGCCATTTTATTAAATATATTTATAGGCTTCTACTAGCAGAGAAATTTTCGCTGATTTATCATTAATTAGAGCATGGAGGGACATCTTTTAGACTACTAAATTCTAGTTATCGATAAAAAATATCGAAGGTATCATCGATGGTTTTCTACCGCTACTGCATACTCAATTTGTCCGGATGACGATAGTACAGCACACTGCGTCCGGACGGCGTATTTGAATCTTGTAGCTTTGAATTTTGATTAACCTGATTGGAGCTCATGCCATCCCCTTCTCGGCTGTCAAAGTTTGGGAGCTTTCTTTGTGATCTTAAAATGTTCCCTATAAGAAAAATATTTCAATACCCACTTAGGCCATTTTTGAAATAAAGTTGTGGCAGTCTCAATTGTTAATACATTTAAATATATATGCAACCCATTGCACGCTATAAAATTTTATAAATATATTGAATGCTGGAATTTCTTTGCTGTGAAATTTTTATGAAGAAAATGTCATGTTGGGTACACTCAAAAATATTTGATTTAATTTCGACTTTTCATTAAATTTTCGAATTTGAATTTTGCAAATCCAAACTAAGGCGAATTCACTTTCAGGTGATCTCATACGAACATATGAGAGCAGTTGCTTCTTCTGTCAAAATAAAAAAATGCTATGCGATCTGACAGGAGAAGCCGCCAAAGGAAAAACAAAACACATGATGTATGTGTGTGCATACAGCAACAAATTCGTCGTGATATTACCTGGTATAAATTCGCCTTGATCCAAACTTAACAATGCTCAGTGTGGAGCTCTGTAAGTATTACGTGTTGGCGCATTGGCTCTGCTTGGATTTATTCATAAGTTGTTGTGTGAAGGGAGCGTAATCTCGAGAAGAGTGAAATAGTTACAGAACGAAAATCGACACTGATGATGGCACAACGCCGAAACCGGTTTGTCTCAAAACCAAATTTGACAAGGGATGACGAAAAATCGTTCCAATATACACCAAATAGTTACACCTTGGAGAAGCTTATAGTTCCCCTACTGTGAGTGGTGTTGTTGCAAAAAATCGTGGAAATAATATTTAAAGAGAGTTATCCGGGATCAATACCTTTCATCTACAGTGGGCTACAATTGATACCAACTATTCCGTTATAGGCATAGTTGGGATAAGTCTATTTTAATTTCTGTAGCCTACTTTTGGGTGTTGAAATAAATCTTGTCCGACCGTACCAGCAGGGGACAAAGGGAATCTGTCCGACACTACCCTCTTGGGCATGAAGGGGACCAATTAGTCTCTTCATAGGACATGCTCAAACAAAAGAGTTCACTTCAATCCATACAAAGGGATCCAAACTGGCATTGGTCGCATGCTCCTTTGCAACTCCTCCTGGATTTATCCTAGACTAACCCCAGTTTTTGCAGGCTGAAACTCGTTCCGGATTCATTCTAGACTAATCGCTTTTTTTCAAATCCGAATCATGCTGGTACGTAGAACAGACTATATTCCTAGTTATCGCGACCGTCTGGTGCGAAACAATGCTGTCAACTCAACTAAAATGACACTTGACCTTTTCATGGGAATGTAACGATTCTTTCGGAAAACATCTGGAGTAGTGTATTGGTGAACTCGTTGAAGAAGAGACTGATGGCGAACAGAGATATATGAAAAGTTGGGAGGTGGAGGTAAAGGGAAGAAGGAGGGTAAAGACTGCGAATATATTTTGCCAAAAACTCGCGAAATACTGCGAGTTTGCTCGAACTATTTCTGCAGAAAGATGAAGTGGGTATCGAGGTCTTATAGCAAGTGCGTAACTGCCACATAGCTCTGGGACGAATGAGCACTTGCAAACAGCACGTGACAAGTAGTAAGAACTGTAGAGTTCTGATAACCACACCCAGTCTGGGCTTGAACAGTTGATTCTAGACTCAGCTAGGACACTAAAGACCTTGACGCCAGCTCTCAGCCGCGCTAGCTTAGCAAGACCAATGCGAAAGTATCTTAAATTTGGCTTCCTACATATAACGGAGATCTCATATAGGAATTAGTCTTATCGTCTATTATCTGGTATAATTTGGAACCATAAAGTACCAGTCTGATGTTGAAGTGAGCTCGCACTTGACAAATAAATTTTGTTGTGAGCGTTTTTGATGTGGACTTTTTATCTTTTCTCTTTGAGAGATGGATACGTAGCTTAAACAATATCACAATGTATGCCACCTATTTAACAGCTGGCCGCCTATCTATTACGTATCGAAGTTACATAAATTGTTAGGTATAGGCAGTATAACACGCTAACATTTTAATTACAATAACTGAATTATGAAACTTTAAAAGGATTGATACGGACGACGGCCGACGACGGACCACCGACTGCCGGCTTGTTTGCTGTCAGCTGTGAAATGGTGAAGTGTGGCATCAACAGCAAACAGAAAAAAGGAGTGTACATGACTACGTACGCACATACTTACATATATGGGATGGACCAAGTAAGATAAGAAGTCCATTGGGCTATGGGAAGTCTCCTGTGTGAATATTGAAAGCAAAGTAGGCATAGCGTTGGATTTGTGAAGGGAATATTTTAAGCCCGCTTACCGATATTCTTTCTAATAGAATGACACCATTTGACCCACCTTGTATAGATTAAGGCATAACAAGCAAGATAAAAATATCTCAAATAATTTTTGCGCATTTCAAACATCAAAAACAAAAATTTTTTGGTGCCAATATTTTTTTTTACAGATTTACAGATGTTTTATATGCAAATTTCATGCTCACATAACCTATATTTATTTACAGTTACCTAGCGCAATAGCAAGTTTGTTTATGTGAAATAACTTGTGTTTTGAAAAAAAAAGTGAAAAAAATTGTATAAGATATAAAAGGTAATATATGTCAATTTAAATTGGCGGCTTGACAGAAAGAAAATCATTGACTGCATAACATACTCGTATACGGAAGTCAAAGATAAATGTCAGAAAAAACAAAAATAAACATATATGCATTTTTATAGCGTTGCAGTAATTTAATGCTAATCTTAAATATATTTTTATTTTTTATTAATAATGGAAGATGACTTTCATTTGAATTATAAAAACAACTAATTACATTCGACTTGACAGAAAAGCCCCTTTGGAGGCCAAAACTTGTTGTACAACAAACAGGGTGATACTTTTCTTTTCTTTTCTTTTCTTTTCTTTTCTTTTCTTTTCTTTTCTTTTCTTTTCTTTTCTTTTCTTTTCTTTTCTTTTCTTTTCTTTTCTTTTCTTTTCTTTTCTTTTCTTTTCTTTTCTTTTCTTTTCTTTTCTTTTCTTTTCTTTTCTTTTCTTTTCTTTTCTTTTCTTTTCCCTTCTTTTCTTTTCTTTTTTGTTTTGTTTTCTTTTCCTTTCTTTTATTTCAATTCCCCTCCCTTCAGAGGCACGATTACAGGCAGCGACGCTTAATTTTGCTGGACTGCTCTACCGATTTTATTTCTTGACTTTCAGTCCCTTTCTTTCCTTTCCTTTTCTTTTTTTTCTTTTCTTTTCCTTTCTTTTCTTTTCTTTTATTTTATTTTATTTTCTTTTCTTTTTTTTCTGTTCTTTTTTGTTTTGTTTTGTTTCCTTTTTATATTGATCACTGCTCCAAAATTAAATAAAATATAACAGAAATACGAAAATATAACATTTGATACAATGATTCACATTCTCTCCATCCTTTAATTGAGTTAAATAATCCCACAGGGTTGTTAGATAGTTGTCAAGTGAAAATACGAATCGCAGGCATGAACGCCCTTGTTTTATGTTTAGTGTTTTATACAAAAACAGGCCCTTTATGCTGTAATGTGAACATAGTCTTACTGCCCTATTCTCGGGCAGCTTGTCATCGTGACTACTGAAAATTGTTATACCCAATTCCACTTGTTTCTATAATTTGCAATTGTCATCCCAGCTGTCACCACCTCCTTTGTAGATGACAAGCAATGAGAATAGCACCGTTAGTGTGCATTTTGAACCTGCCGATTTAAACCCAATCGTTTTAATAATGGATTACCAGAAGAGAAAATTTGCAAATTCAGCTAAAAATACAAATATATATATATATATATGTATATCTTTGTTTGTTGCTCTAGATGTTGATATGGAAATTTTCCTGTCACATAATCCACATGCCCAAATAAGCTTACATAAATTAATATCGATATATATGAATAGTTGTCTTTAAAAGCGACAGCGAGTGAATGGAAAATACGTCAAAGTGTTGTGACTCTAGTAATTTCAAAAATATGTATGTATGTGAATATGTAACTAAACACGTAGAAAGCACGAGCGGCTCTAAAATATGGACCACTGCCAAATGATGTTTGAATTAGGGATGGGCGTGCGATTGTTATTTTTAGTTTTAGTCAATTTAGCATAGCCACTTGCTGAACTACTCTCTGTGCGCGGAGCGCCTATTGCCGATTCCCGATAATCCCGGCATTGTACGAAAGAAATCCCGTTATTTTCGGCTTCGAAAAAAGCATGACATCCCTAGTACAAAGTGATAAGTGACAATAACTGCTTATCAACACTCTGTAATAAGCTTGAAGATTAGCAATTGAAAAGCTGCGGATCAACGAAAGAAAAATCAAAACAAAGAAAAGAAAAAAAAAAACAAGAAAGTCAACGTTAATTATCGCTAACAAATATTTTCCACTAATGTGCTTTAGCTGCTGTGCCACTGCTCGGCGCGCTGCCATTGCAAGTGCAAGGTAACGCATTGCACGCATTAGTGGTCTACGCACCGCGGCTATTCGGCTACTACAAAAGGCTTTGTTCAATGTTCAATTTTTTACGCATGTAACAGGAATTTCTGGCTTTGCTGTGGTCGTAAAATATACATTAGGTTGGGCAAAAAAATTAAATTAACTTTGGTTTTTTTATCTTTATTCAGTTTTTAATATTAATGGAAAGGGCAAGCTCATTGCAGTTTTTCATTATTGCTATGAAAATTATTATATATCTTCTCTGAATCTATCTATACACATAATAAAATCGTAACACGTCGATGTCTTTACATTGCAGATACTTAAGAAAAAATGATAGGAGGAATCATTATTGATCTAATATAATTTAAAGCAATAGATTTTTGAATGTTTGTCTGTCTGTCTGTATGTTTGAGCGCGTATCACTCAAAAACTGCGGAATCAAATTTAATGCGATTCTCGCTGTTGCATAAATAGTCGTCTAACTTTAATTTAAAGATATATTTTATTTCGACAGCTCGACCGATTTCAGAGTTATCGACAACATGTGGACCAAGGTGACACAAAATGTGTTGGGACAGTTTGGGTATTAAACGAAAGATGCTAATGAGTGCTATTATAATACTTTTTGTTCTTTGTAAACGAAATTTCAGGTAGAAAGTGAAACACCCTTAAGTGAAAAGCCTTAATGAATATACAGATGTACATATATTTATATTTATATAATTGCATAATCCCTTGCTATGTAGTTGGTTACACATACATATGTAACACATGGGACTGTTTAAATAGTGTTGAGTAGTTCAATTGCATAATTATCTATTATCTATTATAATCTCTCTTTTGTATATTACCTATTACCTGTTATCTATTATCCGTTATCTATTATCTTTCATCCATTATTTATTATATATTATCCATTATCTATTATCTTTTATCTACTATCTATTATCCATTATTTATTATTTATTATCTGCTATCTATTATCCATTATCTATTATCTTTTATCTACTATCTATTATCTATTACCTATTATCGATTAACTTTAATGCTATTTGCTTTACATAAGCACTCATTCGGCACTTAAACATATTTTATTAACAAGTGAAAGGTATCAAAAGCAATAGCTTTAAACAACAGAACAACAACACAAGCGCAGCAGCACTAATACTTGTTAAGAAAATGAAAAGCCAACTTTCTGGGAAAATCGTTTACAACCAGTTCGTTTTTTTTTCACCAACAAAGTAAATACTTTTGTTGATTTTCAAATTTCAGCGTTTTTTTTTGTACAATATTGTTGTTGTTGCTGCATGTTTTCCTCATGCTAAGAAAACCGGGTCGAGTGCTATGCTTGCTCCTGTGTATTTTTGTTTGATTTTTATTCGCTGTTTAGTGTTGCTGCTCGATTTGTTATTATTATTATTGTTGTTACTGCTGTTTAACTTAAACTCTAAGCCCCACACCAAATGGTATAAATCGAATCTGGTAAGCGCACATTGATCACATTGCGTTCGTCAGCGTATCTGGTGTAACAACGGCGCTTGAAAACCGCGATATTTGAGTGAAAATTAAAACAAAAAAAAATTCAAAATAAAAGAAAAATTATTAAGAAAACATAAACAATAGATCGCAAACAAATTGTTAAAGGGGACCAACAACATATATCATCAGCACGGTTCGCTTCCTGACGTGCTTTTTGTATTCGCGCATTTGAATTTTGCACTTGTGTGTGTGTTTGGTGTTCACTTTGTCAACTTTGACGCGTCTAACGTTTCCTGAAAAATGTTCAAATTTATCGTAAGAAAATTTTTTGCATGAGTTGCTAATGTGAAAGAATTTTTCGAAAATGATAAAGATTAAATAATGTGTTCAAATATGTGAAAACAAAATTTTAAAATGAAAAAAAAAATCTAATTTAAAAAAAGCAAACTTTGTATTTATATTAAAATATTGTGCTTGATTATTATTTGAAATAAAGTTAAAAAAGTACGAAATTTTTTACTGATTTAAAAGCAATTAAACATCAAAAACCAAATCTTATTTTCAAGCTTAAGTTTTTTTCGCGTTTTGAAAGAAACTTTAACATTAAAATAAAAAATAAAAAATATATATTTTAGTAACTTAATAACTTAGAAGTTTTTCTAAAACGCTTAGTTTTCCAGTTATCAGGTTTGCGATTACTGGCCCAGAAAGAAATAGTCAAAATTTAAATCAATAAATTCAAAGACCAACTTTTTCATTTTGTAATTTTTTCGCTTCATAAATGTTAGCTGAAGCTCCTAATATTTAATAACAATGTTTGAAACTAATGAATTTAAGAGACAAAAAATCATAAAAAAATCTAAAGCAAAATTTTTTTTTTCAAGATAGCCTAAAGGCATAGAATATAGTAAAAGAGTTTTGAAACCAAACGAAAAAAAAAAATTTGTTTAGATTTATTTTATGGAAATGAAAATTTTTTTAAAATAGAATTTTAAGAATTTTTTTTGAAATAAGAAAATATTAAAAAAAAAAATATTAAAAAAACCTTTGAAACCAAACAAAAAAAATTTAATATTTCAAAAAATTTTTAAACGGTATTAAAAAATTGTATTTTTGAAATATGTGTAGGGAAACTTAAAAAACTACAAATACTTAGCTCCGAAATCCTTTTAAAAAAAAAATTTAAGAAAACCATAAGAAAATCTGACGCAAGACATTTGTAAAATTTTTTTTTTAAAGATATTAGATAGCCTCGAGGCATAGAAATGGTAAAAAAATTTCTAAAACAAACATTTTTTTAATGAAAAAAAAAAGTAAAAAAATTTGTTTAGATTTATTTTATTGAAATTTACTTCTTTTAAGGGAATTTTAAGATTTTTTTTTGAAATAGCAGATGAAGTATGTGCCAAAGTATTAAACTTTTTTTTTACAAAAAAATATTTAAATTTTTTTATAGAAAATCTGTGAAACCAAAAAAAAAAATAGAATTTTTAAAAAAAATTTCAAAATTTTAAAAAGGGTAGCCGTACTAAACAATTGTATTTTTGAAATATTTGCAGCGAAACTTGCGCAACTACAAATACTTAAAGTAGCTCCGAAATCCTTTTTAAGAGAAACGTTTAGAAAACTATAAAAAAATCTGATCAAAAAAATCAGGTAAAAAAAGATTTATTCTTAAGAAATTAACTTTCTTTTAATAAAATTTAAAGATTTTTTTTGAAATAGCAGATGAAGTATTTTCCAAAGGACTTAAAAATTTTTGTAAGGAAAATTATTAAAAATTTTTCATAGAAAATCTTTGTTTGAAATTAAGTTACAAAAAATGTTATTTTTGAAATATTTGCAAGGAAGCTTTAATGACCACAAATACTTAAAGTAGTTTCAAAATCATCAAAAGAAGACAAGAATAACTTCAGAGAATTGTTAAATATTACCTTATACAAAATCGTAATTTAAAAAAATTTTTTTTTTGGTTTTGTAAAATATTGGCAGTTTTTTATTTGTAATTTCGATTACAGATAAAATGTTTTCTGCCTACTTAAAATATATTTGAATTGAAAAAAAAAATAAGCTAGCAAAAAAAAATTTAAGCGCTCACAGTTTTTGTTGCTACCTCGAAACCACGAAAAGTTTACATATGTTTTTTCAAGCAAAAATTTATTTAGCTTTAAAATTTATTTAGATTAAAATTTTTGTTTTGCATTTTCTGAACTTTCTTTCGCTTTCTAAAATTGTCTAAAAAATATCTTTGAAATTTAATCTATTGTCTACGCTTAATGGTATCTTCCAGCTACTTTGCATAGCAGTTTTGCTTTCCTTGGCCACAGCTTTGAAAATTCATGATTATGAACATCACGAATACGAAGAACATAAAGAACCCGAAGAATCGGAACATCATCACGAAGTTGAACACAAGCATGCCACTTCACATCAGAGCGTCAAATTCCATCATTTCCATCCCGTACCAGTCTATATCAAGGATAAGCATTTACTCAAAAATCCAATCGAGATCGGTGGTACTAAACAGAAATTGAAAATCTTACATCCAGAAACCGAAAAGAGTCATAATCACGGTTTGGTTTTGGAAGAGGAGAGCGAATCACATTTCCACGAGCATGGACATCACGAACACGAACATCATGAACCTGAACACTATGAACACTATCATCACGAATAGAAAGTGAAAGTGGCAGAAGAACATATACAAGAAGATGGATAAAAACAAAAAAAAAACAAAAAAATATGAGTATGAAATGTATTCGAACTTAGAAGAAATTCTTATTTTTTGTTTATCGAAACGATCGATTGGTTGCTTGCCCGTGGTTTTCATATACATGCTTAGGAGTATGTTGTGTACTTTTATATTGTAGTATAGCCTAGTACAGCATAATTTTTAATTTCTTTGTTTTTAATTATTAGCTTTAATTTTTATTTTTTTTTTTGAATATCCAATGGTCGCAATGGTTCAAATTGCAGCTGATTTTATGCAATTAAGCACTATTTTTAGTTTGTGTGTATGGAGAAAAGTGTAAAGTGCAGCAAAAGCTTTTAAAAGCTCTTTCACTTGAAACTTAATAAAAATCGAAAGTGTTTCTTAAGTAGATATATGTTTTTGCTACCTCACTTTTTTTAATTGCGCTTAACCAACAAACCGATTACTCATTCCAATTCCATGAGTATAGACTGAAAGTTGGTGAAAGCTTCGTTAGTGTAAGCGCAAGAGTTATTATTGTTAGATACATGCTTATATACGGGAGTTTGCGGTTTTTTAAGTTTTAAAGCTTTATACATAAAGCTTACTAGCTTTTCGTTAAATTAATTATGTTTTAAGTTTATTAAAAATGCAGTTCTTTTTTTTGCTAAAGCGATCTTAAATTAAGTTTTTGTGCGCAACAGTTATTTGCAGTTTTCAAGTTTGCAGCCAAAGACTTCAAGCACTAAAAGCAGTAAAAGTCTTTCTATTTTTTCAGATTTTTAAATACATTTTTTAATCACTCCTATTTTATGAAAAAGTTGTGAAGCTTTAAAAAACCAAAGTAACGCTTTCAAGTCTAATTAAATTCAATTATTGCATTTGGCGTACTCGTGGAGCTTTAAAGTTTTGTGCAAAAAGTTTGTAAACTTTATTTTACATTAATTGTATACTCACTTGCTTTTAATTTTTTCGTTTCTATACTTAGCTTTAAGCTTTCTGTGAGTATAAGTTTACATACTTTTTTTTCTACAATATTTTGAATAATAGCTGTGAGGTTCCTATACTTTAACGTAATATTTTAAATGCTTTGAACAAGTATCTTTAGCACATACTTTCACTTTTTTGCAAAAAGCTTTTTTATTGTGTTCACACTTCCTGTAAATTTGTATTATTTCTTGATTGCTATATCAGCTGAAAGCACAGTTTTTGTGCATACCGATTTAGTGAAAATTTTTAAGCTTAAAGCCAAAGCTTTTCGCGTTTTTGTTACTAATTTGTAATGCTTCAAAATTTTATATGGATTGAAGTACCGCAGCTTTGAAGTTTTAAATATTTCAACTTCAATGCTACCAGTTGCCTTACATTTGCAATTAAAGCTCATGTGCTTTATATGTGATGCTGTAAAGTTTTTTTTTTGGAAATTTAAGTAAGCTTTAAAGCTTGAAGTTCAGACTTTTAAGCTTTACATGAGTACTGTTAAACTTTTTTTTTGAATGCTAGCTTTCATAGGTTACGCTTGATTGGACAAAATCCAAAGTTACTCAACTATTCTGACAACTGTGGACGTCTCAGCACAGAGTGCGAGCAGTGTCTAGAAAATGTTTGAACGCATTTATATGTATTTTTTTAGTCATTTATGAAGTATATTACATTTTCTTGAACTGAACTTATAAATTTTGCGCTAAACTAGCAGGTACCGCAAGACATTGAAACATTCCAGCTTCGGGAAGCTTTTTCTTTATCAACCATTTATCATTTTCCATGTCATAAACTTCAACTGTATCATCCATTTTTTGTGAACCGGCTATACCACCAAGAGCAAATAATTGATTACCGATGGATATTGCACACAAATATCTTCTAGCAACATTCAGGGAAGTTACCTGTGAAGGGAATATTTTAATATTTTTTGAAGCTTTAAAATAGGATCCAAGAAGTTTTAACAAACCATAGTCCATTCATTGCGTTTCGGGTCGTAACGCTCGACGGTTCTAAAATCTCCATTGTCTCGGCCTATTGCATATATATGCTCCTGATGTACGGTAACCTAAAAAGGGATTGAATCAAGTGAAAATTCAAAGCGAAAGATGTAAAAAAAGATGAAGGAAAGAAGGAGAAGGAAAAAGTAAAAACTATGAAGGGCGTATAAGGAAAGGAAAGTAAACCGAAGAAGATGTAATAGAAAAAAAAAAGATTAAGATGAAAGGAAACGAATGGAGCATTTAAAGAATTGGAAACGATAATGCTTGTATACAAAATTTGCTCAAGAGCCGGATAGCAAGGTGGCACATACTCGCAAGGGCTGTTTGTCAAACCGAGAATAAATTTACTGGGCTACTGCAGCATTTTCCAGTCCAAACCAATTGCCGTAAAGAATACACTTGCCGGTTATGCTTGCAAAGCGAAACGAGCCATAATGAGCTGACATAGGCAGCCAAACTGTGATAAGGCCCTTGATCACGTGCATGAGTTCTCGTCAGTGGTATCACGACTACGCTAGGCTAACTTATATACTTACACCTATCGTACCACGTGTTTGTAACATAGATTTACAAGACCTCCATCTGTTCGTGGCTGGGTTGTAACATTCTACTGTACTTTGAGATACAACGTTTATTTTCCCACCAATTATGTATATTTCACCATTATAAAACGTAACCCCCGCTTGCGCGCGTTTGCTGGGCATACTGGCTACAAATTCCCAACTGTCTGTCGTTGTATCATATCTACGCGTAGAAAAGATTTTATATACATATTTAGTCGAAGTGCATTACTTTTATTCCACAGTGTACAATGGGCTATGCAACTTACCGTTCCACGCTATTTAGGTTATTTTGATAAGGACCCACGCCGCCAATAGCGTAGATGTACCGGCCCCAGGCTACCATACAGAAAGCAGTTCGGCGTTCTAGCATTTTAGTTTTTGTGCTTAATTCTTTAGTTCGTAAATTGTAACTTTGAACATCGCGGATTATTCCAAAAACACTTTGGCCCCCCACGAAGTACAGAGTATCTTCGACGAAAGCTGTACTAAATACGTATCTTTTTATTTCCAAAGGAATAGTTTTGACCCATTCTTCTTTGGCTTGATCGAAACGTAGTATATACTTTCTACCAGTCCACTCCTAAAATTATTATAAAATATAAATTTTATATTTTTTTCAGTGTAGCATAAACTAACCTCATCCCAAGTTTGTATAGCTAGCCAAGTCACCATCTCTGCTTTTTTCTTCAGTGTGTCATTAGCTAATTTTTCACAACCCGGTAATGGTTTAATTTGTTTCGAAATAAAGTCGCTATCGAATTCGGTAAGACTTAGCAAACCGATTATATCGGGCAGTTGTTGTCGGCGCATCGAGCTATTGTATTCGTACCAACGTTTAATAGCCCAAAATAAATCCACTTGAGAGACTTCATTTATGTTAATTTTATCGATGATTACTTTCCATTGACTTGAGGTTATACCAAACAGTTCACCATTTTGACTAACCTGAATGAAAAAAAAATCAAAAACTTCATTAGTTCGAGACAAGCCGCAAAAGTACGACGCAATTTCCACACATCATGATCACAGTTTGTTTGCTGAGATCTTCCAGTTTTGTATTTTAAGAGTTATATTTGGTAACGAGGCTTAGTCTTAACTAGCATTTGCAAGATTTGGCAAGAAAACAGTGTGGAAACCTGGCTCACGACGGAGAGCGGGGAAGCATCAATGAGACTTCACCATCTGAAGACCTCACAGAAATAAATAGCGATTGGTTTTAAACTGAATAGTAGAATGGACTGTGCTATCTACTCGCTGTCTCTCTTAGGGAATGCTTTCAGATATTCGAAAACTTACCGTTTTAAAATGTTTGGCAATATAATCCAACAAAGGAGTTTCCAAAGGCTTGCACTTAATCTCAGCCTCCAGCGCAATAAGCTTGCGTACCAAAAAATCGCCAATGTGATCCATCATATAGCTCACACAAACATCAATGACGCCATCCAACTTCAACAATACAGCACCACTGAGCATACGCTCGGCATTGCCAGCAGTAATATCCGGCTGTCCGTTATAGCAAAATATTACCAATTGTTCGAATGTATCGCTGTCCATAGTAGTGATTGTGATTGAAGAACAATCTGGTTCTACATTATCGAAAAGTTCAAATAGGTATGAACTGGCCGCGGAGAGAATAAGGCGATGTGCAGTAAAACTGGGAAAGGAATTATAGAATGTCTTTGGAGCCACATGCAGTACGAGAGCCAGCTGCTTTGGGAGGGGCGTTATAATATCAAAGCTGTAGATTTATGTTTGAATACACTCCAGGGTGGGGTGATACCACTAGTTTTGACACAAATTTCTTTTAAAGGTCCCACTGTGCGACGTTGGATACTTTTAACGGCTTGGCTGACTGCACCCCACTCCTGAAAAGCAAAGTGCTATTCAACACGTCCAAAAGTTTTAGCTTTGATATTATGGCGCCTCCCAATAAGAGCTGGCTCCCCGTACTGGAGGTTAAAATTGATTTAAAAACCAAAAAATGCACTCACGTATAACTGGTAAAGGGAAACTCGAACAAAATGTCTGTGAATTTCTGATCATTGTAAAATTTGTACACTTTTTGCATGACTGCAGAATTATGCTTGACTTCGTTATCGGCTCCCATTTTTACGTCTCAAAACAAAATTGACTTCTACTTGTATTGAAAGTAGTGCGAGGACTAACTCTGAACGTGGACGTTGTGGGCTTCTTATACAAGCGATTTTGATTGCACCTTCTGGAGCTCGGATGTGTGTGTGTGTTCTGTAATTTTCAACCGCAAATCATTGTAGTTCGTGGTTTCGCGTTCCGTTGGCGCCACCGCTTATTCTTATCATTTTTCATAAAACAATTAATTTTCCTGAAACTGCAAGGCCAACAATTGGCGATAAGAAAATGCGTGAGAAATGTGTAAGTGGAAGCATTATACATTCTGGTAATGAGTTAAATACGAAGAAAATTATCTCTAAACACGGTCAACGAAGACGCCTTCAATAGGTATATGGCAAACGGGGCAGTTCGACCATAGCTTCATCGTTAGCAAGATCATCAGCGGAGCTTCGGCTTGGCAGAAGAAGTTCGTCCGAGCAACACAAACGAACGAAATGGAAGAGCATCCTGTATCTATAATTTCTCCTTGTGGTCGGGATCGAAAAAGATGTAGTAAACAAATTTGGTATATAGCTTTAACTATACTGAGAACAGAACCTCAGTAAAAATTTGCACACTCTGACTGTAACCACACCCACTTTTTCTATACAGAGAATTTAAAAAAAAATTTAATTCAATAATTAACTCCGACAAATCGTTGAAATTTTGCACAAATGATTGATCTTACAGTGTATATAAAAATGTTGGAAAATTTTGGAAAATAGGCGTTGCACTATTCACATATGAGAGAAGCAACTTTGAAGGTTCAACAGGCCATGACTCAAAATCTATTGTAGCTATCGTGTTTGACAGGAATACTACTTTGGATAACATATGTATTTATGTGGGGGGAAAATGAATTAAATAGGGGCACGACCACGCCCACTTTTTCTTTAGAAAATATCCTTTAAAAAGTCCTGTCATACTTTTTAATGCAAGATCTTTTCGGTACGTAACAATATTTTATTGATATTTGAACCACAGTGAGTGCCACTCAAAATGACCTACTTTGTTATTCTAATATATATCGAAAACTTCTTCAACTAAAATTCATGTATTAATTTGATATAAAATATATATTTTTCTGTCATAGGCATATTTTGAACTACTGTTTTCAAGTCTATGGAAAATTCTTGGAAATTTGAAATAACGAGCTGGAAATTTTGAAATTTTATGCAAGAATATCGAAATAATTTCCAAGTATGCAATTTTGTAGACTATTAAATTCTAGTCTAGTAGAAATGCAAGTCTTAAGGCGTTTGAGAATTTAGTTGATTTTTCTACATGGTGTTTGACATTTTCTTCCACAAGACCTTGTCATAGTAATTTAATTTGCATGGGGGAAAATATTAAATACTACAATGTCGAAAAAAATTCCAAAGAACTAACCCAATTCTCAAGAGCCTTGAGACTTACACTTTGTGAGACTAACATTCGACAGGCTACAAAACTGCATACTCAGAAATCATTTTTAAAATTCTTGTCTCAAATTTGAAATTTCTCCCCTTTTTTTTTATTTTCCCAAAAATTTTCGGAATTTTTGCATGAGCTTGGAAACACTCATTCTAAATATTTCAATGACACAAAATATATATTTTTATATAATATCAACAAATCAGTTTTAGCTGTAGAAGTTTGCGTAATATATTAAAAGAACCAACTGGGCCATTTTGAATGGCACTCACTATATATATGATTACAGTAGCACTATTTAAAACTTGAAAAATTAGTGAGTGGATCCGACTACAAAACTTTTAATGCAATAACTAGAACAAAAACGGATTTGTCGTTATAAAATTTAGAGAAAATATTGTTTTATAAATTTAACTTTTTAAAGTAAGCCACGCCCACTTTTTAAAGTAGTTCTATATTTGAAATATTTAGAACGCGATATTGTTATACCTAGTAGTGCTACGCACACAAGGTATATTAACTTTAGTCTCCTAACGGCAGTATGTAACGGCATAAACGGATCGAGATAGATATTGACTTATATATATCTAAATATTCAGGACGAAAAGAGAAATTAATTAAGCCAAGTCCGTCTGTCTGTTTGTACGCAAGCTAGTCCCTCAGATATCTTGATGAAATTTGGCATGAAGCCGCCATTTTGCATGAGATTAATCATTTGTCGGAATCAGCAATATCGGAGCAATACAACGCATAGCTCCCATACAATCGATAGTTTCGATAAATGGGGTTTGGCCTACAAATTTTGCAATTAAAAAGCTAGGAATGTAAAATTTTGCAGGTTTGGTACCTAATATATATGTAATGTGCGTAGTGAAAATCAAATAGATCGGATCAACATAACGCATAGCTCCCATACAACCGATAGAGTCGATAAATGGGGTTTGGGCTGTAAATTTGGTAATTAAAAAGCTTGGAACGTAAAATTTTGCAAGTTTGGTACTTAATATACTCGTATATGTAATGTGTGTAGGGAAAATCACGAAGATCGGATCAACATAACGCATAGCTCCCATACAATCGATAGTTTCGATAAATGGGTCGCCCAGTGGTTGAAATTCAAGTACAAAACTTTATTTTATTTGAATTATTTGCTATTCTTTAATTCGCCTTTTTTCCTTTCTTTTCTCTGCCGTTCCTTTCCTCTAATATTTCCTCGTTTTCTTTGTAAAAGCGAATTAATGTCAATGACGTTAATTCTCAAAATAATTTGACATTAATTCATTTTCGATTTTTTTTCTTAAACACTTAGCGACTTATGAATGAAATAGCAAAATTAAACTTTTTTAAATATTGAAATGTCCATTGAAAATCAAATGTGAATTTGTCGCTGGCAAGTTAATAACCAAAATTTTGTGAGCTTATAATTTTTTCTGCTGTCTTATTTGTTTGTTGGCGAGCAAAAAAAAAATTGTATGTATCTAGCAACCCAGTAGAACTTGAAGCGAGATCTCCGCAAGCGATGAATAAAAGAGTGCTCCCTTTGACATCCTTTTGGAAGAATAGAAGATAATTTTTTCGTTTTCTGCTCTTATGCTGCTCTTTGTGGAGGATAAGCAGAGATAAACTCAAGGGATGAACAAGAGAGTACTCCTCTTAACATCCTTTCGGAACGATAACAGAGATTTTTACACTCTGTGCTCCGAGTTTGCTAATCTTGGAGCAATAGTGGAGAGCTTCTTAAGTTAATAATTAAGGATTACTCCCTTATATATATTTTTGGAGCAAAAGTAAAGATTTCTCCAACTTTTACTCCCGACTAATAACTTTTTTAGTAAGCCGAATTTCTCTGTCAACAAAAAAAAAATTTTCAACAATAGAAAAAAGGTTTAGTCGTAGAAAATATTATATTTAATTCAGATTCGACACAATTTTTGGTTGTTTCTTTTTTTTATATGAATGTTATTTGTGCCATTTTCCATAATCTATCCCTTTTTTCTGGTATGTGAGGCATTTGCATTGCTTCCATAGAAGGATTGAGACATGATTCTACAAAGAACTTTCGTTGGCCTTTCAGGAGCAATATGAAATGTCTCCCTCAATGCTCTCCTGGTAGGTCTTCTAAAATTCTCCAAAACTCCTCCATTACTCGATTGAGATTCATAAAAAAGTAATAACTAAAACTGCATTATTGTTTTCTGGGAGGTGAAAGGGAGTTTTTCTATTACTCGCCCTTCTAGGACATGCTATGTTAAAAGAGAGTACACAAAATTATATGGTAATACACAGAAGTATAGGGAGTAATGGGGAGTAATCCAATACTCTCAAGGGAGTACTCCGGGATTAATAAAACGATGATCCCTGGTTCTACTGGGAACGAAATGACGAATGAAAAATTACCAATATTGTTTGAATTTGAATTTATTTCTGTATTCTAAGTTCTGTGCGATCCCCGTGTCGTGGTGGTATTTTTGCTGGCCTACCACACGTAAGGTCCCAGGCTGAAGTGGCAAGACAAGTAATAGCAAAGTGTTTGGAAATAGTTTTTTTAAAACAAGGTTGGCAACCCTTTCTTCAAAGAGTAATTCATGTAATATATCACATCTTTTTGAACTTATAAATTTTCCGCTAAACTTGTTGGTACCGCAAGACATTCATACATTCCAGTTACAGGAAGCTTTTGCTTTATCAACCATTTATCATTTTCCACATCATAAACTTCAACCGTATCAACCATATTTGCGCCGTGTGTACCGCCAAGAGCAAATAATTGATTGTCGATGGAGACGGCACACATAAACGATCGTTCCACATTCAAGGAGGCTATCTGTGCAGAAGTTTAAGGGAATATTTGCATATTTTTTTGAAGTTTTAAAAGTAAAATAACCAAGTAGTTTAAACAAACCATAGTCCATTCATTGCGTTTGGGGTCGTAACGCTCAGCGGTTCTAATATCTCCATTGCTTCGGCCAATTGCATATATATGGTCCTGATGTGCGGTAACCTAAAAGCGTAACGAATAAAGTTTTTGTTCCAATACTTGGTTGTTGGATGCATCGGTAGACGGCAACTAAAGAAGACAAAGTTTGGAATTTTGGGGCCCTAATAATTATATCACGTTCTTAACTTTATATAAGAAGGTGCAACTCCATGGTAGTCAACGAATGCACAAGTGATATAGGTACTTAGTAAGTGAGATATTTTACCATCTTTCCATTTAACCAGAAGCGATTAGGATTTGAGAGTCTGCAGTCTGCCTCTAAAAACACTCATAAACTTTCCTTCACTTAAAAAGAAAATGTTAGATACTGAAAAGCTAACAATCCTGACTTCTCACCAGTGATATCTTGTTGGGCTGAGACCTAAGCGTGCCACTCCGCATTGGGAATTACGACAATCTAACTGATTTACATACTTACACCTATTGTACCACGTGTTTGTAACATAGATTTACAAGACCTCCATCTGTTCGTGGCTGGGTTGTAACATTCTACTGTACTTTGAGATACAACGTTTATTTTCCCACCAATTATGTATATTTCACCATTATAAAACGTAACCCCCGCTTGCGCGCGTTTGCTGGGCATACTGGCTACAAATTCCCAACTGTCTGTCGTTGTATCATATCTACGCGTAGAAAAGATTTTATATACATATTTAGTCGAAGTGCATTACTTTTATTCCACAGTGTACAATGGGCTATCCAACTTACCGTTCCACGCTATTGAGGTTATTTTGATAAGGACCCACGCCGCCAATAGCGTAGATGTACCGGCCCCAGGCTACCATACAGAAAGCAGTTCGGCGTTCTAGCATTTTAGTTTTTGTGCTTAATTCTTTAGTTCGTAAATTGTAACTTTGAACATCGCGGATTATTCCAAAAACACTTTGGCCCCCCACGAAGTACAGAGTATCTTCGACGAAAGCTGTACTAAATACGTATCTTTTTATTTCCAAAGGAATAGTTTTGACCCATTCTTCTTTGGCTTGATCGAAACGTAGTATATACTTTCTACCAGTCCACTCCTAAAATTATTATAAAATATAAATTTTATATTTTTTTCAGTGTAGCATCAACTAACCTCATCCCAAGTTTGTATAGCTAGCCAAGTCACCATCTCTGCTTTTTTCTTCAGTGTGTCATTAGCTAATTTTTCACAACCCGGTAATTGTTTAATTTGTTTCAAAATAAAGTCGCTATCGAATTCGGTAAGGCTTAGCGAACCGATTATATCGGGCAGTTGTTGTCGGCGCATCGAGCTATTGTATTCGTACCAACGTTTAATAGCCCAAAATAAATCCGCTTGAGAGACTTCATTTATGTTAATTTTATCGATGATTACTTTCCATTGACTTGAGGTTATACCAAGCAGTTCACCATTTTGACTAACCTGAATGAAAAAAAAATCAAAAACTTCATTAGTTCGAGACAAGCCGCAAAAGTACAATGCAATTTGGAAACCTGGCTCACGACGGAGAGCAGGGAAGCATCAATAAGACTTCAACGTCTGAAGACCTCACAGAAATAAATAGCGATTGGCTTCAAACTGAATAGTAGAATGGACTGTGCTATCTACTCGCTGTCTCTCTTAGGGAATGCTTTCAGATATTCGAAAACTTACCGTTTTAAAATGTTTGGCAATATAATCCAACAAAGGAGTTTCCAAAGGCTTGCACTTAATCTCAGCCTCCAGCGCAATAAGTTTGCGTACCAAAAAATCGCCAATGTGATCCATCATATAGCTCACACAAACATCAATGACGCCATCCAACTTCAACAATACAGCACCACTGAGCATACGCTCGGCATTGCCAGCAGTAATATCCGGCTGTCCGTTATAGCAAAATATTACCAATTGTTCGAATGTATCGCTGTCCATAGTAGTGATTGTGATTGAAGAACAATCTGGTTCTACATTATCGAAAAGTTCAAATAGGTATGAACTGGCCGCGGAGAGAATAAGGCGATGTGCAGTAAAACTGGAAAAGGAATTATAGAATGTCTTTGGAGCCACCTACAGTACGAGAGCCAGCTGCTTTAGGAGGAGCGTTATAATATCAAAGCTGTAGATTTATGTTTGAATACACTCCAGGGTGGGGTGATATGACAGGGCTGAGTTTACAAGAGCTTTATTCGTTGCTAAATTTCCACTAGTTTTGACACAAATTTCTTTTAAAGGTCCCACTGTGCGACGTTGGATACTTTTAACGGCTTGGCTGACTGCACCCCACTCCTGAAAAGCAAAGTGTTATTCAACACGTCCAAAAGTTTTAGCTTTGATATTATGGCGCCTCCCAATAAGAGCTGGCTCCCCGTACTGCAGGTTAAAATTGATTTAAAAACCAAAAAATGCACTCACGTATAACTGGTAAAGGGAAACTCGAACAAAATGTCTGTGAATTTCTGATCATTGTAAAATTTGTACACTTTTTGCATGACTGCAGAATTATGCTTGACTTCGTTATCGGCTCCCATTTTTACGTCTCAAAACAAAATTGACTTCTACTTGTATTGAAAGTAGTGCGAGGACTAACTCTGAACGTGGACGTTGTGGGCTTCTTATACAAGCGATTTTGATTGCACCTTCTGGAGCTCGGATGTGTGTGTGTGTTCTGTAATTTTCAACCGCAAATCATTGCAGTTCGTGGTTTCGCGTTCCGTTGGCGCCACCGCTTATTCTTATCATTTTTCATAAAACAATTAATTTTCCTGAAACTGCAAGGCCAGCAATTGGCGATAGAAAAAGCGTGAGAAATGTGTAACCGGAGTAAGGAGGCATTAAGAAAAATAACAACAAAACTAAGCAGGGCTTGGGGGTCGGTGCTGTTAAAGCAACGCAGAAGTGCGGTTTTGAGTCGCGCTCCAGTAATAAAACCTTGGTCCACTAACTAATTTTACTATTGCGTGGTTTTAGGCGACATTACCCTGTAAAAAATCCTGTGACTGATTCCTTGCAAAAAATGCGACTATTCTAGGATGAGTCCGGGTTGAGTCGCGAAGGAACTTGCGACCAATGCCAGTTTTGATCTCTTTGTATGAGTTGAAGTGATCTCTTTTGTTTGAGCATGTCCTGTGAAGAGACCCTTCATGCCCAAAAGGGTAGTGTCGGACAGATTCACCTACGGGTACGGTCGGACAAGTTTACTTCCAAAACCTAAAAGTAGGCTATAGAAATTAAAATCGACTTATCCCAACTAATTCGTTATAGGGGGATCCGGGATCAATACCTTTTGTCTACAGTGGGCGTAGACTCTCCTTAGAGATCAGTCCCACGATTTTGTGCAGGGAGCTCTAAAGTGAGTATAGTGAGCTACAATTGATCACAACTGTTCTGTTATGGGCATAGTTGAGACAAATAGCCCGTTATAGGCATATTTGGGATAGGTCGATTTAAATTAGTGTAGCCTACTTATAGGTGTTGAAAGCAAACTTGTCCGACCGTACTCGTAAGGGAACCACAGGGATGCGTACGACACTACCTTTTTAGACATAAAAGAGGCAAATTAGTCTCTACATAGGGCATGCTCAAACTAAACGGACCAGTTCAACCCATATAAAGGTATCTAAACTGGCATTAGGCCCATGCTCACTTGCGACTCATCGCGGATTCATTCAAGACTAGTCGCAAGGTAAATTAGAGAATTCAAGTGGAATATATCTAGCGAGATAAATAAAAAAGCGAACATAAAATTATTTAAATTTATTACATAAATAAATATAAAATAGTTGGATAATAAATAATTACATTCACTAAAACATATAATACATACATGTATCTTTAAATACCGTTATTGCATTTTAATACGTTAACTTTAAACTAGAATTGCACTTGAAACTTGGCATACATATATTTTTTTAAGTGTACGCCTAATAATAATAATTAGCATTCAATTGAAAATGTTTGTTTTCCAAATTGATTGCATAACTTCAGGCACCCCAAAAAAATCAATAAAAATGAAAAATCAAAAGGCGTCATGCAACATTGTCGCCACACATCTATGATGAACTTTTCACTTTTTCGGTGGTGGACGTAGCGCCAAATTTGCCTCAATATCTTTGACGGGCGCGCCACGTAAACCCTTCTTACTTACATTGGGATATGGCATGCCACCGCCGCGTTTGCCACGCTTTCCACCACTGCTACCAGTCGATAAACGCCCATACTTATGCACGCTATGTTGGGGCTCACGCTCTCGTTCACGTTCGCGTTCGGGCTTGTATGCATGTTGGTAGCCATATCCTTCGGGATTGTTATTAAATTTCGGACTGTAGCTATCGTATTCGAGTCCCTTTTGTGCCGCAGCCGTAAGTGGCGCGTAAATAGGTTTTGTATGCGCTTCCAACCAACTTGAGCTCGCCTCCTCATATTTATTTGGTAATGGTTCCTTTTTGAGCACATACTGATAGGGATTCATAACGGGATAGCCATCATCGGAGACTTGCGCGCTTGTCACAATAGTCGTATCTTTCTCATCTGAAGTTTCAGATGGTTGCGCTGGTTCGGCAAAATAGCCAGCATAGCCTTTATAATCACTACTCATCTCGCTATTGGTTGCTTTCAATTTGCGATATTCAGCTGCCGCTGCAGCGGTTAATGTACGTGACTTTTCCGGTTTGAATGGTAATGAATTGATGTCGTGATAGATTTCCGAATTAAAGTAAAGTTTATTCGGCTTACCTGTAACGCCACTTGGCCGTTCGTCAGGCTCTTGTGTACTCACCGCATGCGTTAGATCAAAGTCTTCGAGATTTTTGAGCACTGACGTGTGATCGAATTGATCGTAAGCACCTTTTATTGGTAGCGTATAAGGTTTCGAGACTGTTTTAACCGTAGCTGTTTGTAGTGGTGCACGCGTTTTGATTTTATAAACAAATTCGACATTTGGCGCAAGTGGCTCACCGATATCGTGTGACTGATGTGCGCCAGCTGATGTACGATAACTCGTTTCTGCCTCGGATTGATAACGGTGCGTTGATTTTCCATGCTGTTTGGGTAGCTGATGATGTGATGAGCTTGCGTAGCTCGAAGCGCTACCTTGTGCGGGTGTGCGATGTGTGGAGTGTGTTGCTGAACCGCCGCTATTACCATCAGCATACAGTGTATTATGTGCTGGCGTTGTGTTGGGATATTTTGGTCGTACAGTAGTTGAGGTGGCTTGTTTATCCTCGTTTGGTATAGTGCTGACCATTTTGTAATATGATTTTGGTGGCACTTCTTGTGGTGCAGTCACAATCTTGCCTTCCGCTTCAAGCTCTTTCATATATTTCATAACGGATTTTTCAATTTGTTTCATAATTTCAGCTTTTGGTATTTCCGTTGACGCCGATACGCGTAATTGTTCTGACTCTGTTTCGGGCTGCGTTGATGCGCCTGCGCCGTTATAAGCTGGATGAAAGAGATATTTGGTGCGATAATGCCGATCGACGCCATCGCTATCGATGGCCAGAGCATTCGCAGCCGTGTTCGTACCTGCAACACCACTAACCCCACCACCGCCTTTGGCCTCATATGAGTTAATGCTGTCGTCGTATACTTCATAGGAGCGTGTTACCGGCTCATGGCTGTAATTCGGTTCTGACTGCTGTGCGCTAGCGCTATTTGACACAGCAGCGTTCGCTTGACCAAGCTCCGTTTGCTGTTGGAGCTGTTGTTGTTGTTGACTTTCGACTTGCTGCTGTGCTTGTTGTATTTGGGTTTGCTGGATTTGTGCTTGCAGTTGGGCGCGCATTTGAGCTCCCAATATAGCCTTACGATTTCCTGTGTACTGCTGTGTCTCCTGTTGTTGCTGCTGCTGTTGTTGTTGGCGCTGTTGTTGCTCCTGTTGCTGCTGCTGTTGCTGCTGCCTTCCGGCAACATTATAGTACTCATATTTGTTGTTGAATTGTGCAATATCATCCCCCTCTGGCGCCGACTCATCATTCGTTTGTGCGGCGGCAGACGATTGAATGGCTGCGCTCTCTGTAGACACAATACGTATGGGTTCGCGCAAACGTGTGCCAAAACGTTGCAGTTTCATTGCTTTAGCCACATATTCCTCAGCAGTTTCGGCATCTTCCAATGAGCTAGAGTCATATGGTCGTGACGCGCTTAAACTGGTAGTGTACTTAGCAGTGATTTGTGTGTGTACGGGCTCGCTCTCCGGTCGTATTAGATTTATTTCTAAATTCCCATAAGGATAATCTGTAAGACAAAGTAGTATATGAGTTCATTTAAGTTATCTAGCATGGAATAGCAAGCTTAGAGCTCGTAGACATACTTTCGCCATCACTCGCATAAGCGCCACCGCGTCTTTGTGGATTTTTCTCTGTATGGCTAGCAGCAGGCGACACTTGATCTGCAGTTGCATCAGATTTAGCCGTCGCATCTTCTGCGTTACCCACTGAGGGTCGGCGTCGGCTATAACGTCCATTAGTATGCGAATCGGCGGTGTGGCACCAAACCAAAATCTTGAGAGAGAGAGAAAGCGGAAAATATTTGCGTTAAATGACGTCGGGGGTGAAATGCGAACGTTCTACATAAGAAATAGTCCATGCAAAAAAACTGAAAGTCTAAAAATGGGTTGCCTTTAAATGTCTTAATATACCTAAAACCGTGTTCTTAAGTTTCAGTTGAGCGGAAATACTTGATGCATTGTACAAAACGAACCCATGGGTTGCCTAATACCACTTGGCGATATCAATTTACATTAATTTGCCTGTATGGTCACTAAGACGTTTAACCCTTTAGCGACCACTCAAGTTCGCTTAATTCAGACTAACACTAAAAATGAGGGCATGCATTTTTGCTTTACAAGTGTATATATAATGTGTCTTAGATGACCCACTGTGCAATTTTCTGAAAAAAAAAATCTTCTGTAATACTTTAACACTCTAGCAACCCCATAAAATAAATTTTGCACTTTTAACAAAACAAAGTTTTATAAACTCTTGTTTGCATCATAAATTGGCTTAGAAAGTGTCTACGGGAATTTCCTGAAAAACTTTGTTTTATGTTATTTTAACCCTCTAGTGTTCTAAGAAATTCACTTTATACAGTCTATATACAAGGTGGCGCAAAAGTAATCCTCCTATCAGAAAATGCTATAAATTTTGCGATTGGCCCCTAAAGTCAGTTCCGTTTTGACATTTGTGTAGTAAACACATGCGAAATACACGTTAATAAACAATGTTACGCTACACTGCTCCAGAACGCGGAATATTGCTGACTATTTATTTGACCAATAATCGGTCGGGGCCAAACGGTTACTGTGAATGGTGAGCGCTACAGAGCAATGATCAACGAGTTCTTTTTGCCGCAACTTGATGAATTGGGATTGGAAAACATGTGGTTCCAACAAGACGGTGCAACAGCACACACTGCACGTGCCACAACCGATATGCTGAACATCGGAAGCTTACTTTTGCGCCACCTTGTATTTTAACCCTCTAGCAACCTCCAAACCGTACACATTTAGACTATAAACAGTTTTATTCTATAAACTTTTATATTCTCTCTATATAGTCTAGGATAACCCCCGTAGCAATCCTCTGATAAATATGTCTTTTGATTATTAAACCCTCTAATGACTTCTTACATACAGAAAAAAAAAGGTTCTATGAAGGTCTGAAATTTGCGTGTATACATTTATTAGCAGATTAGAATGCGTGACATTTCGTGCTCAATATTATTCTAGAATATATTAGCCCTCTGTTGAATTTTGCAAGCTTAGTAAATTTTTGGGGAATTTGTAGGGAAAATTCAAAAGAAAAACAATTTTTTTTTTACAAATAATTAAAGAAAAAACTGCAGTAACTATTAACTATCTAGGCCTTTTAGAATTCCATATATTCATACATGTATGTATGAGAAATAGGATTTGTAAACTTTCGTGTCGTTAGTTCGCTGCTATTCTTGAAAAGAAATTTAGTTTAAATATTTTAACCCTCTAGCAACTTCTTGAATTGTCATTATTTGGAATTAAAAAAGCTAATTCCACTTTTGCCATTTGACTTATGCAGTTTTTTTTCGAAAAACTGCTTAGTATAATTTTGTTAGAAACATTTTCTCTAAACATTTAACCTTGAGACGACCGAACAAAATTTACTTGCAGTTGTTGACTCCTCAAGTTACAATTATTTCGAGTTAAAAAGAGTCAATGATTTAAGCAGTTTTTTTTTTACAAAAAAGCATTTGGGGGAATTTTTTGGAAATATTTTCTCTGAAATATTGTAACCCTCTAACGACCAAAACAAAGAATTAAGTGCACTTGTTTAGAAAACATTTCGCTACAACGTTTCAACCCTCTAACGACCAAATAAATTTACTTAAAGTTATTAACTTATCAAATAACAATTATATCAATGCTTTATGCAGTTTTTGTACGAAAAAAAGCATTTTCAGCAATTTTTGGAAACATTTCCCCTAAAACAGTTTAACCCTCTAACGACCAAATAAATTACAATTATGTCAATGCCTTATGCAGTTTTGTATGAAAAAAGCGTTTTGCGCAATTTTTCGGAAACATTTCCCCCTGAAATATTTTAACCCTCTAACGACCACATAAATTTACCTAAAGTTGTTAACTTCTCAAATTCCAGCTATGTCAATGCATTATGCAGTTTTTGTACGAAAAAAGCATTTTGAGTAATTTTTTGGAAACATTTCCCCCTGAAACATTTTAACCCTCTAACGACCAAATAAATTTACTTAAAGCTGTTACACGTAATAAGCATACATTAAATTTGATTGAAATGTTTTGTTGAAAAATCATCTAAAAATAATTTAACCCTCAGCGCCCTCAAAAATAATATCTTCCAAAATGTTTTAGCTTAAAACATCTGTCATGAAAATCAATCAATTATCCCCTATCCAAAGTGTGATACAAACCAGCATAAAGTCAAATTGCTTATTAAGTCATTCAACACATCACGCATGTGTATATTTCCCGTATACATGTTGCATCATCATCACATCTCCGAAATGGTCATATGATCAAATCAATTCCGTCAAGTTCAAAATAGTTTACGTCAAACGTTTGTGTGTGTGATGTATACTTTCATTGTTACAACAACAACAACACACCTCAATACTGCGTGCTACAGTGTTATTGACCTTTTGTGCAGAGCACATATCCCAATCATTTATCAAAACGGCAATTAACAGTGATTACGTGCAACAATTGCAAAGTAGCCAAGTAACAAGTCTAGTGCAATAGCACAAAAAACAGCACATTACAAAAACAACAGAAACAACAAAACAAACAATTATACAATCGGCAGCAAAGAAATGCACAAATATTATGAAAGTGGAAACTAAATCAAAACACACACATTCACACACTTGCACACTCACACACACAAATGCACTTGCAATTGGCAAACGAACATTTGTTGCACTTTCGCTTTCTTTTTTGGCACATCACACATGCAATGCACTGCAATAACGTTATAACATATGGCAGTAGGCGCATTTGGCTCAGGCGCCAGCACAATTGAAGACGCTGTGCTGCAGCGGTTCATTCACTTCGCATGGTTGGTTGCAACCAGCACAAGCGGATATTCAAGCAAAGCATATCAGTTTAACAACAGCAAATCGCATTGCTTGATTTATTTCTTTAATTTTAATTTCTTTCTACACTTTCTGGCTCATGATATGGCGTTGATTATCCTGCTGCGCGCTGTTCTGCTTTTACTATTTGTTTTTGCTTGGAGTAAATGTAATGAAACCAGTTTGAATTAGTCACTAAAGAGTGTACCATTTGAAAGTAGGGGTTGAAAAAAGTTGGTGATACATTTTTTATATGTATACCTTTATATAAATGAACCAGCAAAAGTAGGGGGAATTTTTTCTAAAGCAAAAAGTTAGTTTGTATGTATTTGGATTTTGAAAATTTTTGATTGACTAAATACAACAAAGCTACCACTATGCTTAGGACAAAATTTTAAGCTGCTTATTAGTACATTTATATAAAGGTAAACTTATACAAATCCATTTATTGTCTCTTCATTTTATACCCTGCTGCATGTACTTTCTAAATTTTAGCCAAATCGAACCATATGAAGAAAGTTTTATAAATTTTGTGACTTCAGCGCCACCTAGTGATAAATTTTCAATAGCTTTAATTACCTTTACGAGACTAATCTCTTTTAGCTTTAAACGTACCATTCTTATACATTTATATATTGTACTACAAAACCCGGCCACACTTCGCTGCATCTCAGAATTTATAATATACCGAGTTCGATTTTAATCATTATATCTCAAAACCTTGTTGAGATATGGAAATTAATCACATCGCTTATTGCAGCACTCATTAGCACCTTTCTTTTGATACCCATATTGTACTCACGCATTTCGAGTCACCCTGCCCACATATTTGTCAATAACTCTGAAACCTATGGAGATATCGAAATAAGCGATACCTTAAGTTTTAATCTAGATGTCTAGTAATCCAATACTGAATATTATATTCAATTATATTTAGCAGTTTTTGAGTGATGCGCTACCAAACATGCAGACATACCGATACAATTTTTTAACAACTGTTGCTTTGCACGCTATTGGCTCAAAAATGATGCCTCCCATCAAATGTTTTTGCATATCTGCGATGGACATACACTGATTTGTTACAATTTTATTATATGCAGAGATATCCAGTACTATTTTTAAAAGGGCTTAACTGATTTGTAAAAAATTCGGTATGTAGTTAGTGTAAAACTTTCTTAGCCCTCTGCTGAGTTGTCGGTACTGTGTAGGTTTTAATTAGGTTGCCACCTATTTTAAATTAAAAAAAAAAATGAAGTGAGCAGCGTTGCCACCTTTTCTTATTTTTATTTTGTACATCATTAATCTCGAAGAATACTTCTACATATTTATTTTTCTAATTTTGCATATACGCTACTTACTACAATCTAAGCTCGCTCACCTAAGTACTCCCACTTACAATATTTTTACAGGGTTGCCACTTATCTGCGAAAAAAAATCATATCAGATGTGCCAATATGGGTCAGCCATTTTACTCCGTATCTCAACAAAAATATTTCTAATTGTTGTTAGCAACGAGAGTTGCTACCTAATCTTATTATATTATATGTTTTGCTTATCCGTTATTATTGCGCAAACGTTTTGACTCAGCTGGATGCACTTTTGTTGTTAGGTAATATGTTACATTTTAAGCTTGTCTAATTAAGTGTCTCCAGTTAGATTGCTGTTAATTATCTGAAACAAACTAAATTATATGGCAACCTTGAAAAATGTCTCTCGGCCTTAATCTTCTCTTCAAAGCAGATCCGCCTTAAGGGTTTCCCATCGTTACCGAATTTGTCAGCAGAAAAAGGTAGAGGCAGCGACTGTGTTAAAAAAAAACGGTAGAAGACTAAGCCTTCGAAAATATTGTTTGGAAAATAAAAATTTAAATTTAAAATTTTTTTTTACATTATGCTAAAAAATTTAATTTTGATGGCTTAACTAATATATAAATTTTTTTTAGATTTTTATTTTAGTTTTAATAATATTTTATTTAATATTTTTAAAATTTCGAAGTAACCAAATTTTCAAGCAACTTTGAAATTGTCTTAAGCTTTAAGCCAAATATTTTGATAAAAAATGAAAGTTTTTTATGGGACATTTGGAATTTGAAATAAATAAAATAAAAAAAAAACAATTTTTGTGGTATTTGAAGTTTATAAGTTTTGCAGTGGTTCACAATGTTTCAAGTCAAACAATTTTTATTGTCAAAATTCAAAGATGTTATGAATTTTTTTTTTTTTATAAAACTTTTTTATAAAACTTATAACTTAAATAATTTTATACATTAAAAGTTGCGTCAACAAATTTTAAATTTTCGAAGCTTTCCACTTTTAACTGGCTGATTAAAACAATTTCTCTTACATTATAATAATTTTAGGCTTCTCAACTTTTTGTTTTTTAAACTTAATTGAATGCGTTTAAAAAAAAAATAATAATTATTATATTAAAGTTAATTGGTCTTTAGTTGCTAAATTTTTCAATAATTTTTCGTGTTCACGGCTGCTTCTTTTTTTATCTGTGCAAAATGCTATAAATTTTTTTTTTTAATTTTGCTTATGAAATTTAAATAGCATAAAGATTTTTAAACTTCGCAGCTTTTCAAGTTTTTTTTACTTTCATATAAAGTCTGACAGTGAAAAAAAGTAATTCTTTTGTAAAACTTTTGAAATTTAAGTGAAATAATTTGGAAAGAACTAGCTTTTTGAACTATTTTTTAAAAACAATAATCTTGATTTTAAAAATTAAAATAAAATAATAAAGTTTTCAAAATTTTGAAATTTTTGCAGGAATTTTGACTTTGACAATTTAAAAAAAAATTAATTTTCAAACATTTTGAAACTTTTGCAACAATTTGATTTTAGACATTAAAATAAAAAAAATTTAGTTTTAAAAATTTTGAAATATGGCAAATACAAAAAATTTTAGTTTTCAAACATTTTTAAAGTTTTGCAACAGTTTTATTTAAAAAATTAAAATAAAAAATTTAAAAATTATTATTTTTTAATTCTCATATAAAGTCTGACAGTGAAAAAAATTCTTAACTTAAATGGTTTTTGTAAGTTCAACGAGCTCAAGACCAGTTGATAATAATTCTTGGTTAATTATTATTATTTTTGATTAGAGGATAAATTGAAAGCAACAAACATATACAGGCTATAGTTATAGTACTATTTCGCGTCAGACTAATTCGTATAGTTTTGCTATTTTCAGAGGATCTTGTGGAGAATCGAACCCATTCACTCTGATTGCAAGCGCAGCTGCCTAAACCATAAGCTATGCTGCGTGTAGTTTAGCAAGCTGCTTAATTCAAGTTTTCCTCTAATTGTTTTGTAAAACTGACTCTTAGTTTTGAAATTTAAATTAAACAATTTGGAAAGAAGTAGATTTTGAAATTATGTTTTAAAGATAATAATCTTGATTTTAGAATGTCAAATAAAAAAAATTTGGTTTTCAAAAATTTTTGCATGAATTTTGATTTTAACAATTTAAAAAAATTTTCGTTTTGAAACATTTTGAAGGTCTTGAAACAATTCTGATTTAAGAATTAATATAAAAAAAATTTCGAAATTTTTGCAGGTATTTTGATTCTAACAATTAAAACTAATTTTAGTTTTCAAACACTTTTAAAGTTTTGCAACAGTTTGATTTAAAAAATTAAAATAAAAAAATTTTAATTTTAAAAATTTTGAAATGTTCGCAGTTTTTTTCAAATTTTCCAATGTTGATTGAGGTAATAAAGTTATTTCAAGTCGAGCAATGAATCATTTTATACGTTATTGTCTTTGTAATTTTTTTTTTCAAAAATACTGTTAATACTCAGTTTTATATTGTTTTATTCTTAATTTTTGTAAGTAATCTTAATTCAGCCCATTTATGGTTAGAACGAACCATTTTCATTTTTTTTATGTTTGTTTTTTTGGTTGTTTTTTTTTCCTTTTTTTATTTTTTTTTTAACTTTATATTTTAAAATAGTTCTTTTTCATTAGTTTGGCGTGTAGTTTTAGCTGCACTTTTCTATTTTCCACATACACACACATAACCATACACCACATACAGTGACACTTCATTGCCAACCGCATTTAACTAACGCTATTTTTCTGACGACTTATGTACTTACAACCAATAACGTTATCAAATAGAAATATTTCGTATTTTGCGAGTACATTTTTGCGATTTCACGGTCTAACGGTACAAAATGAATTGGTGTTGGCAGTGATCGGACTGCTGGCTTTTATAATAAAATTTACGAACTAAAGTCTGTGCGCGCATGCGTCGGAGGTGCCAGACGGGCTGCAGGCCGATTGTTGATATTGGTGGTGTTTGTGGTGAATCGCGTTAAATAAAATATGCCTAGTTAGATCTTTGGTCATTTGGCAGCTTTACAAAATGTGGTGCTTAGTAGATGTTTGGCAGGATTGACGGCTGATCGAGTGAAATGAATGTATGTATGAAATTATATACGATGAAAAGATGGCCTGACATTTGGTGTAATACGAAATGAAAATGCAAACTAAAAAAATGAAAAATTGGCTGATGTAATTTGTAAAAAAGTAGACTGTAAAAGTGACAAAAAAAAAAAAAACTTTTATAAGTTAAAACATGTTTGATGTATTCAGGGGTTGGCAACATAACAAGTTACCTGCGAAGATGTCCAATGAACTTCAATACTGCGGAAGGAAGGCGGTAAGTAGTAACGTGTTCTACTACGTTGGAGGAGGTTAAAGTGAATGCGGAACGCTAATGCGCTTTGGTTCGTTTCCGTGTCACTAAAGAAGGCTCTCTTATTCTGCTTGCTTAGCAACCAATTTTTACTCAGGTTCGGTTAGGCGATGGCAGAAAAGTTGGTTTAAGTAGGGATATTGTGTTCTGATAGAGATGGTGCAAGAAGACTCCCAAGTATTGATCTGATACCCAAATGTGGCAGCCACTGACCCTTTATTATTTAAGCAGCCCGGCCAATGGAAAGCCAAGTCGAGTCGCTGAGAGACCTTTATGTGCAAAGTTAGGCTATAACTGTATTAAAAAGTATATGTACATAACCCTATGTCGAATCTCTAACTAGAAATATTTTGGTGGAACTACGACGTCAATTACCTTTCGGTTGATGCCCATATTGCCATATTTCACCTCCTTTTTAAATATATGGCAACTCGGTAAAAACCTGCTTAGCTAAATAAAAAATTAGTTGGCAACAATAGGTGGTAACCCTACCTGTAAGAATTTGCTGTTGACATACGAGGCACAATGCCTTTTGTTTGATACCCACGTTGCCATATGTCGCTCAATTGAAATAAATGACGGATGAGTGGCAACCCTGTAAAAACTTTCCAGCAGCCAACTCTTAAGTAGGAGAGCTTGAAATGTAATATAACCTATGTTTAAGAGTTCATCCCAACGGTCCAAGTCATTTTCGAGATAGAAGGACATATATCAAAAAATAAATATAAAGGGAATAGATGGCAACCCCCTAGCAGGTAACTCTGCTTAAATATATTATTGTTTAAATACGTCATAAAATACTTTTCGTTTGACACCCATATTGGCATATTTAATTTCAATACAAAGAAACTCAGATAAGTGGCAACGCCACGAAATCATCCCGAGTGGCACCACTTAGATATAAATTCTAAAAATGTAATACACTATCTACACACCCAATTTCATCCAAATCGGTTAAGTTATTTTCGAGATAGTGTGGACATACAGGAATGGTTAGTTTAAGTTTATAAGATCTATGTTGATATAATAATAAGATCAATATTTAAATTTATTTTTAGCTTAGTGGCAACTCTATAATTTCGTCAAACAAATAATCATTTTGTATTCATTTGTCAAAATGTAACACACATATGCATATTTTGAAATCCATTTAACAGTTTTAAAAGTTCGATAATTTTTAAAGTTTTTTTCCAAATTGAAATTTCTCACTTTTAATGTTATTGAACTGATCTGGTAATTAGTATGCGCAATGATATAGCTTTTGTCAATACTATTGAGTGGCTGAACGTCAGTGTCATGGCAATGGCCATCATGCCACTGACAGCTGGTAAACGTCAAATGTCAAAATACATTTAGTTGGATGTTTATGTTTTTTTTTTAAACACTTATGCATTGTGGCATTGATTTATTGTAGCGCTCAGCTGTTGCAATTTGACATTTGGCAAAATTACCCAGTTTTTTTTTCTTTACGTGACATTATGTGAACTTCGTTGTAGGTGTTACGCACATACGTATGTTTACAAAAATGTGTGAAAAATCGAATCTTATGTAAATGAACTGCTAAGCAAATTTATATAAATGTGGCAACGACGTTTTAATATAATATTCCTCACCTCTCTCATAAAAAAATGTATGGCAACGCCGTGAAATGGAATATTTCTAAATTTTGTGACTTATGATCCTCCGCAGTTTAAAATATAGTTTTTGTAAGTCTTTTTTATTTCGAAATTTAAAATTTTTTTTATTAGAAAAAAATTGAAAATCAGCGCATTATTATGAAATTTTTTGTGTAAACCATTTGCATGTCATAGCTTATGTTATGCAAGCTATCACACACAAATGGTTGACCGAAAAAATTAAAAAAAAAAAAAAACAGTTTCATACAAATTTTTGAAGGTAAAAGAAGAAAAAATTGATTTAATGATTGATTTAAATAAAAAACAATTTTAATAAATATTTATTTTCAACATTTTTTTTGATCATCGATTTCTATTAACAACTAAAGAAATTTTGAAGTTCAACTAAAAAAATATGGTTTGAAAAATAATTATGAAATATTTTTGAAATTATTTGCATGAACCATTTCTATGTCATTGCTGGGTAAAAAATTGTGAAGTTTATCAAAAATTTCGACTGTGTGCTTTTTAATAATTATCAATCAATATAAACAAAAATAATTCGAATTTCTACAAATTGTGAGTATAGCATTTTTTATGTCAGCAAAATATTTTATAACCAAAAAACAGAGATATCCAAAAATCAAGATATTATGCATACATTTTTACGCATCAGCATTAGTGAACCAAAATAAAAAGAAATTGATTTTGAAAAGTTTTTAAATTTTTTTTGGAAATTTTCGGATCTCAAACAATATAACACCGTCATTTTACTCTTAAATTTAACATAATTTTAATTGAAATAATATTGAAGTTTTTTACTAGAAAATTTTTCAAAATAAAGAGAAAAATAATTAAACAAACTGTTGAATGAAATATTTTTGAAAATTTGAAACTTTTATAAATTGAGAACTTTTGAAATTCGGAAAAAAATTTTTTTGTTAATGAAACAATATTTAGCATTAATATGCAGCGATTAAAACAAAAAGTTAGTTTTAAATATACTATTTTAAATGAAATATTTTTAAAAATTTACATTTCATGGCTTGAATAAAATATGAGAATGATAGAATAATTTTGAAATTTTTTACTTGAAAATGTTTGAATTGGAAAAGAAGTTAATTTAAAGCAAACAATTTTTTATGAAATATTTTTGAAAATTTTTGAAATTCAAAAAAAAAAACAATAGCTTGAATAACGCATAAATAGGCCACAATTTAAATTTTGATTCTTGAAAATAAATTTTTTTTTTAAATTTCGAAAAAAAAAAAAAAAGAATTACTATGAAGAAGTGTTTTAAATTTTCACAGTTTAAATAGCATCTAAAAGTATTAGATAGATTTTGAAATTTTTTACTGAAAATGGTTGAATTGGAAAAGTTTATTTAAAGCCAACAATTTTTTATGAAATATTTTTGAAAATTTTTGAAATTAAAAAACAAAATACAATAGCTTGAATAACGCATAAATAGGCAATAACTTCAATTTTGATTCTTCAAAATAAAATTTTTTTTAAATTTCGAAAAAAAAAAACATTACTATGAAGAAGTGTTTTAAATTTTTGACAACACAGTTTAAATAACATCTAAAAATATTAGATAGATTTTAAAATTTTTTACTTGAAAATTTTCGAAATTTGAAGCGGAGTTTATTTAAAACAAACTAATTTTAATAAAATAGTTTTGTAACTGAGAAAAAGAGATTTAGCAAACACTATTATGAAATGGTTTTCGTTTTCCAATTTTCATGCTATAGCTTGAATAACATTTCACGCATTCATAAAAATTTTCTAAAACTTTTTAATTTGAATTTTAATTGATAATTTAATTTACATAAGAAAAATTCTGATATTTAAAAAAAAAAAAAAACACTTTATTATGCAGCATTTATTCTGGAATCGTTTGTATAAACAATTTTCATGTTTTTCTAAAATTTTTTCATTTGAAATTTAATTGATAATTTAATTTAAAAAATTTCTGAAATTTCAACAAAAAAAAACCACTTTATTATGCAGAATTTTTCTCGAATCGTTTGTATAAACTATTTTAGTGTCATAGGTTGATTAATATCTAAAATTTTGTAAATTTAAAATTTTTTTTGTTAAAAACAGTTAATTTGAAATAAAAAAATTTGAAAGAAAAGTTTTTGAAAAATTAAAATTTCAAAAAAAAAATTAAATGGACATAAAAAGGCAACCATTAACTTTTTTTAGTTAAACATTTTTTTGTTATTTGAAATAAAAAATATTAAGTTTTAAAATTTTTTACTTGAAAATTTTTTTTTATTCGAAAAAATTTTATTTAAGTTTATATATAAGTTTCAATAAAAATGTACTTTTCACAAATTTTTTTTCCAAATCGTTTCCATCTATGAGATTAAAATCATATCTTGAATAATAACTCGCATTAATAGACAGCAGTAAAGACTTCCCATTTGTAATGTCACATTTCCGCAAAGGGCAAACAATTAAAGCAGCACAATTTTCAGAGATTTCAAGATCGTTAACAGTTTGCTATACACCATATATACGTTCATACATACGGTTTTTACAAGCCACTGAAACACGTTTGTATGCACTGCATGTGTATGTATATACAAACAACCTAATTATTAAGGTACAATATGCATGTAAGTAAACCATGCCGCATGCCACATGCCACATTTGCTTCAAAGTTGGTGCATAACAAATTTATGCACATTTTTACCTCCAAAAAAAAAAAAAAAAAAAACACTAAAATCGGCGTTAATAAGAAATATGCAAACTAGCTGTCGGCGTTCATAGTACATGTGTGCTGTTATTGTTGTTCTTTATTGTTATTTTCGTATATCCTCATAAATAATAACACAATTTTTGTGTTGTACAAAATTTTATTTTTTTCTGCATTTAATGTGGCATTAGAAATAAAACAAACAAAAAAGTTTTTGCCATAGAAATGTAAGATACAACAACCTCAATGCTGTTAGGCGCTGCCAAATTGCCGCGTTAGTTACGTAAAGATTAGCAGTTAGTATAAACATCGATTGTAAAAGCTACACAAATACATACATACACACAATAAACAATGTGCTGCAAATATTCAAAAAATTTTGATTTCCTTTCCATGCCGTATAGAATAGTATTTGTGCCAATTTTGGTGTTGATTTTCACACAAACATGGGCCATGCCATAGCAAACTGACCCGCAATGGAGAGTAAGCATTTGCAGTGTTTGTGCATTTCTGTATTTTTGGGAAGTTCGATAAAAGTAAAAAAGTTGAAGCATTTCTTTGAAAAGCTATGCATTGTTCAAAACTTGGGCAGTTTAAGCGTTTTATAATACTGTTAGGTGGCAATATTGCCAAAAAATATTTCTTTGTTAGAAAAATGTGTGAAACACCACTGTCTTGCTACTCACATAAGGACACTTTATTGAACTTTAAAATGCCTTGAAATAAGTGTCAACCTTGAAAAAAAAACACCTTCAAACAAAAAACACACCCAGTGGCAACACCTAGGTAAAAAACAGTTAATAAGCTGCACCATTGAAAATCACCCATAACGCTAGAGCTTTTATTATGTCCACACACAAAGAAATTCATAAAAATATCTTATTTAAATTGAAAAATGTTTCAGAAAAGTTTAAGTGGCAACCCTATCTGTTGCAAAACAATGTTTAATATCCTCAGTGTACGGCATCTCTACATATAATAAAGTTGTCGATATCTGTGCATAGCAAATATTAAAAAAAAAAAATTAATAGGAGGGTTTCAAATGAATTAAAAGCAACAGTTTTTAAAATATTTGTCTGTCTGTCTATTTGTTTGAACGGGTATCACTCAAAAACTGCTGAATAGAATTGAATGCAATTTTCACTGTTGGATTACTACATTTTAATATTAGCGTCTAAAATTTGTACTCTATTTTGTTCGCCATTCTAAAAAATATTATCTATATAAATTCGAAAAATATTTTTTTTGGAACAGTCTAATATATATATGCAAGTTTTTCAAGCTCACATTATTTTAGCTGGGAACTCTTCCACTTCCCTCATTGCTTATCTAACTCATACTCGGCATTTTCCTGCATTCAGTTTCTTCTGCTTTTCCTACTTTTCTTCGAATCATCACTTCTATTATTTTCCACTAGTGTTGTTGTTGCAATGATTACATATTAACTGTTATTAAAAAGAAAAGTAATGCGCCGACCATAATAAGTTTGACTTAATTCGCTTGTGGAATGGACAGTGTCGAACGTTTGCATGCCGAGACATGGCTATGACTTTGGCATTTGTTTGGAATCAGGGTCGCAGTTAGTGAGAGGGGCAGTTTAAGGTGTTCTGCGCACAGAAAGACTGCATGCCCTTATGAGTATTTATCGAAGGTTTGAGCTGGAAGAAGTGATGAATGATTTTTATGCAAGAACATAAACAACTTAACTTAATTTTTTTAGAATAACTTTGATAAATTTCTAAAAATCCGATTTTCGTATTTGATGCTTAAATTTAAGTTTACTTTTGTTTTTTTGTGTTTGTGTGAAATATTTCGTTTTAATTGGAACTTAGAAGAAACAAAAACTAAAAACTACCCTCTCCCTCCTCCCACACAAAAAAAAAAAGTTGGATACGCCCCTGGTTTGAATTACATACACACACACATACAACATACATATAAGCAAATAGACAAATCAAAGTTGCTTGATGAACATAGCGCGCAACCGGCTTTGACACTGACCGATAATCGCTGGAGCCGTCATTACTTTGAAACGGCAAATCTTTTGCAGCAAAAAAAGCAACAGGTTAAAACTTGATTTCAAGCCTATGCGTTTCAAATTTGAACTGAGTTCTAAAATGATTTTTTAAAAAAAGTTATTAAACGTATCATGAAACATTAGCTTCGCTTTTTTATTTTTATTTATAATTTTTTTTTTAATATTTTTTATTTTCTTAAATTTTGTTGCGCTCATAAATTTTGCAGCACAAAGCAATGCGCTAAAAATGCATGTAGTGCTCACATAATACTCTCTAATGCCAAAAATTTTGCGAATATTTTTTTTGGTTAAAAAAAAAAAATAAAAAATTAAAAAAACCAAGCACGAGGAAAGTAGTAGTACGTGTAAAAAAAATCAAAATTAGCGAAAACATGAAGTAAAACTAAAGGAAATTTTTAAAAATGTATTCACGAATGTTAGGGCGTTGTTACACTGACGATCAAATGTGTTATATGTCCAAATTCTCTGTAACATTTGAAAATTTTGCGTAAGAGGCGGTTGTGTTTAAATCAACAATTTTAATATTTTAGTTATATTTTAAAACTCAGAAAATATGGAAAATTAGTATTTTACCTCAAGATTTATACATTTATTTTCCAAACAATATATATTCAAATTGTTGTAATGTTAAAAAATGGTCTAAAAAATTTTTTTTAATTTTAAAAATTGGGTAATTTGAATTTTCGAAGTTTGAAAAAATAGTCAAATTGATTTTGTTTTATTTAAAAATTGTGAAAACCATATAACAAAAAAAAAAAGATAATTTAAAAAAAAACAACTTAATTAAAATTTTTTTTTAGAGCATAATAAAAAAATGTGAAGAATGCGCCAAAACACTCAAATTTTTGAAACTTTTTGTGTCAAAGCTAGAGTTTTGTGAAATGCATCAGGGAATAACAGCGGCTATTATTGCTTGAACACTTCTCACTCTGGCATTTTGCGATGAAATATGAATTTTTGTTTTACAATCTTGGAGTGCGTATCCGGGTAGATGTAATCCGTTTCAGAATTTCTGACTCTTATAAAAAGAATAGAAAAACAATTTCATAATAAAGTGTTTATTAAAAAAAAAAAATTTTTGTAAAAAAAAAAATTTAAAAAAAGACAACTTTTTCAAATTTCCAAATAAAAAATTTTTTTTTTTTCAAAAATATGTAAATATCACAGTAAAGTGTTTATTTTTCTTCAAACAAAATTTTGACAATTTTTCCAAATTTAAAAAATTAAAAAATTTTTATAAATGGTAATTTTTGTGTCCGAGAATAATTGCAATGTTTTCAGAGAGTTTTCAAAGCCGCTGAAATTGTTATTTGAACAACACCATTATTGATCAAAAAATAAATTTACACTAACTTAACAGTCGTAAAGCAATTTAAGTCAAAAATAATAATTTTTCCCGCTATCAGATTGCATATAAAATTCGAGTTACAAATTATTTTTCTTTCGTGAACCCGGCTGTAAGTGATCCGAGTCAGAGTTCTAACACATCAAAAATGTCCATGTCATCGCCTGAATATCAAATCGCACTAGCAAGCAACAATTAAATAAACAAATTGAAGTTTTGAAAATTTTTTTTAATAAAAACAATTGTAAATACCGAAAAAATTTTTAAATTAAAAAAAAAAAAAAGTTACTGTACAATATTAATTTTAACCTTAGTTTGCAGCGTTTTGTTTACCTCCACAAAGCTCGCAATTTTTTCCCGCTGTATGTGACAGTGCCCTTAGCTATTGGTTGTCCAAACGCTTATTGTTGTTATTGTTTGCTTCAACTTCTTGCACTTGCTATTGCTATCAACGCTCATTGTAAAGAAAGCAACATTTCATGGTCGCTGATTCGTTGCATTAGCAATTAGCTGACGCTTTGCTTACGTAGTTTTGCTGTTGCATAGCATACCACATGCCTCTGATGGCCTCGGCTGCCTAGCATTTTGCATTTGAGGCAGTAACGAGATTCCTGCGGCAACTTTTTTTTTGTTCTTCGCTTCATACCCCCTCTTAATGTTTTCTTAATGTAGTTGCTTCTTCCAGCTGTTGATAGCCAATGGCTGAAATAGTTTAGTATGTTTTTTTATTTTTCTACCGACCGTTACAAAAGAAAACAGTAAAATTTGAAAAATTACTTGAAATTTAATCTTTTTATAAGAAAAAAAATTGTGTAAAAAAAATTAAAAATTTTGGCTTGAAATTTACTTTAAAATAAAAGCTCAAATTTGACTTCTTCTATACTTAAAAATGAATGTCAAAAATTACATTTTTTTGATTTAAATTATAAAATTCCAGTTTTAACATTTGTTATTTACATAAAATTTAAATTTAAATATTTATAACGTAACTCAAAAATGAAAATACAAATTTTTATTTTCTTTTTGTAATCAAATATAAGGTGCATTAAAAAATACTTCAATAACGTATTTGATTTGAAAAATAAAAGTCACACAACACTGATTTTGTACTTGTATTTTTGACTTGAAAATAAAAGTAAAGTTATAAATCCTTTTTTCTAAATAAAATAGTTTTTTTTTGTCTGAAAAAATCAAAGTAAAATTTTAACTTTTATGAATTAAAAAAAATCACATTTAGGTTGGACTTTTACTATAAGAGTCAATAACCTTTTGTTTTTGAAGTAAAAAATAAAAGTTACAATTTTACTTTTTTTTTATAAAATGTTTTCTTTTTTTAATCTTTAAAATTTGTGTAAAATTTTTAACTTTCAGTATTCATGAAACGAGCTCAAGGCCAAGAATAATAATTTTTCACTTTTGGAATTTTATGAAGATTATTATTGTTTTTATTTATTAATAATCATTTTTAATTAATTATTAAAAGTTTTTTGGATAGAATAGAAATGTTGTCTCTAAACATTTTTCCTACTCTATTCTATCCAAAAAATTTTTAATAATTAATTAAAAATTATTATTAATAAATAAAAACAATAATAATTTTCATAAAATTCCAAAAGTGAAAAATTATTATTCTTGGCCTTGAGCTCGTTTCATGAATTTATTTAAATTTATAATTTAAAATTTTTAAAGTAAAATTTTGGAATTAAGGGTATTAAATTTATAATTTTTGAATCAAAATTAAAATAAAAGCTTAAACTTTATCAAAAAATTTTTTAATAGAAATGAGGCCGTAATTAAATATATATTTTATAATTAAATATGATTATATATTATTAATTCCATTTACAAAATTAGAAATATGTAACAATTTAAAAACTTTTCATATTTAATTTAAATTTATTTATTAATATCAGACTTGGGAAATAATTGAGAAATAATAGTTAATAATTTTGAAATTAAATATTCGTTATTTACTTAATTTATTTTTAATTATAATTTAAGTTTTAAGAATATTAATATTTAGCAATAAATAATAAAATCAAGGATAGAAATATTGTATGATAGTTTAATATAAAGATAACAATTTTTAGACTCTTTAAAAAAATAGAAAATTTTTAAAGTTTTCTTTCAATTAATTAAATTTATCAATATTAAACTTGAGAAATTCTTAATAAGTAAGAGAATCTAATATTTGGCATTTATACAATTCATTATTAAATTATAATTAAAAATATTTAATAATAAATAATAAAATCAAGCGTAAAGCTTGCAAGTGATCATTTAATGTAAAGATAAAAATGTTTACATTTTTTTTAATGTTTTCAAACGTATTAACTATTTCTCAAGTATGTTTCTGGAATTTTCTTTTATCTCAAAATGTTTTATATTAAATTTGAATTGATTTTTTGATATTAAACTTGAGAAATTGTTAATAATTTTGGATATTAAATATTGGGTTTTTCATAATTATTTTTTAAATTATAATTTAAATTTTTATTGTATTTTAATAATATATATATGTATAATATTTGGTAATAAATAATAAAATAAAGTAAACCTAACATTGGCCATTTATACAATTCATTTTTAAATTATAATTAAAATTTTTAATATAATGATATATAATAATAAATAATAAAATCAAATATACAAATTTTATATAATGATTTAATATGAAGTTAACAATTTTGACATTATTTAAAAAAATTTCAAAACTATGAACTATTTCTCAAGTATATTTTTGTAATTTTTTTTTTTCTAAAAATGTTTGAAATAAAATTTTAACAATAAATTTTTTTTATGACTTTGCAAACATCAAATTAACTATTTCGTTTTCATATGAGTTCTTAAATTAAAATTTCGTGTGTAACCATAAAAATCGGTCCCTGGTGAGCTTTTCAACTGTTGCAACTTTTCCTGCTCGCCACCGACGCGTTGTTAAGTTAATTTCTTTTGCTTTCATTTTGGGCAATTTCTCTACAACACTTGCCATTACACAATACATATAGTAAATTAATACATACGATATATATGTATGTATCTCTTATATAATTTATGTGTTAAAATGTTGATTGGTATTTTTTTCTGTTTACGGCTTGTTGAATCCGTTGCTTTATTACCTCTTGGCAGGACAAAAGTATTGTAATATAAAATTAATTCAAATGCATTAAAATAATTTAAATTCTATAATGAGCTGATAAATGGCTACATTCAACTTGATTTTTTGTTTAAATTTCATTTATCACGTTTGCACCAGTACATTGTTGTACCCAAATACTTTAAATGGGTAAGCGTAACTTCTTGGGTGCACCACGGCGTATGATCAACGTCAAACGTTTTAAGTGTTAGGTTGAATGCTTTAATTACGCATGAGCAATTTCTAAGCTGTGATAAATAATTTTCAGTAACACCCTCAGGTGCTTAAACAATTGTCTAAAAAAACCTGCTGATGCACTGCGCAGTCAAAAGTTTGTGAATCAACGAAAGGTTGTAATTGGGCGAAATAAAAAATCATTCTCTGTTGTGGCGGATTACTTGCTGTTGAGATATGCGGGTTGTGGACTGTATGTTGTTGTAAAATAGTTGCAGCTTACCAAATCGTAGTTCTAAATGAATAACAACGTTTTGTTGGCTTAACTTCAATTACTTTAATTATTCACTTTAAGTTACGAACTTTAAACAATATTTTGATAAATTATAGGGCGGTTGTCTCAGCAGCAAGAACAAGAAGTAGATAACAAGAAGAACAAATAAAGTAAAACAAACGTCAAACGCAAAATGCTTGACTATGCTTGTGCATTAACCCTTGCGTTGCTTTAATACATATTTAGTAAAACTTATGCTTATTCGAACTCAACATACCGCCGCCCTTGAACTATCTAATTTACACAGGATATGTTCAACTTAACAGTATCAGTACTTTCTTATTAAAAAAAAAATGTTAATATGAATTTTATAAGGCTACGCTTTGTACATATGATACAGAATTCAGTATAAAAAAAAGGTGCAAATTTAAAGTTACTTAATAATAATCTTTAATGCAAGTGATCTTAGCTAGTCATCCTCGCAAAACAAGTCCTCTTTCGTCGGTAGAAGGCACACTCTTACTATTGGTCGGTTTAGCTCTCCATGTGGTGTTTTCAAAGTAACTACTCGAACATGCCCATCAGAGCCAGGATGGCACTTTACCACGCGTGCAAGCGTCCACTTTGTGGGAGGATTAGAATCGCTGAAGACAGCAACCACATCGCCTACCTCAATGTTACGGGAAGGACGAAACCATTTTGTGCGGCGTTGTAAACTTACGAGGTATTCGTCTCGCCAACGGCGCCAGAAATGTTGCCTCATGGCTGAAATCGCTTGCCATCTCTGACGAAGATTTCCACAGAACCCTTGACCCTCAGGTTCTGGGATTGATTTAAGCGGTTCTCCCACAATAAAATGTCCGGGAGTTAGGACCTCCAAGTCCCCTGCATCCGAGGAATTGTCGCATAGCGGGCGGGAGTTCACGCAAGCTTCGATTTCTGTCAGCAGCGTGCTAAACTCTTCATACGACAGTAATGTTTCATTCAGGGCGCGTTTCAGGTGGTACTTGACGCGTTTGATGCCAGTTTCCCAATACCCGCCCATATGAGGCGCAGCTGGTGGGTTAAAACGCCATTCGACATTTGAATCAGCAAAGAACAATCGGAGTTTTTCGTCACTTATACACCGCTCAAATGCAATGCGTAACTCTTTCTCAGCTCCGACGAAGTTAGTGCCGTTGTCTGACACCATTACTTTACAAAACCCTCTGCGATTTGTGAATCTTTTGAACGCATTAAGAAACGAAGGCGTTGACAGGTCACCGACAAATTCGAGGTGCATCGCACCAGTGCACATGCACACAAATGAGCAGACGTAGCCCTTGGTGGCCTTAGCTCCTCTTCCGTGAGTAAATTTGTACATAAAAGGTCCAGCGAAGTCGACCGCGGTGCGGGTAAAACAACGGGAGTATGTTGTGCGAATTGCGGGTAGATTACCCATAGCCTGGGTAGCAAGATTTCGATTTAAGTACGTACATTTTACGCACTTACGATACACGCTGCGGATCAAACTACGAGCGCCTATGACCCAATATCGGCGTTGCAAGATAGTCTGCATTATGCGGGGCCCAGCGTGCAAGGTGAATTTGTGTATTTCGCAGACTATTAGCCTTGCAAGTGGGCAATTCCTTGGCAGGATGATTGGGTGCCGTACATCAGGGGTGACCTCAGCGTTTTTTAGCCTACCTCCAACGCGTAAAATGTTGCTGTCATCCAAGAAGGGCTGTAAGCGCAAAAGACAACTACGAAGCGGAATCGGTTTTTTAGCACTACAAGCAGAGATTTCATTAGCCAAATAGAATTGTTGTGTATATCTGATTAGATACAGCTCAGCTTCCGAAAGCTCATGCCAATTTGGTGGGCCGAAACGCTTAGTATCACTGTTTTGGTTGTAAGCTCGAACATTGGAGACGAAGCGTAGCACGTAAGCCATAATACGACGCAGTTTGGAATACGACGAATATTTCGTTATTACCGACCAGTGGTCACTGGAACTGATTACGTGGACGCGAACGCTGTTTCGAACCCCTTCCTCTGTCGTATGCTCTTGCGATGATGGTTGCTTCCAGTATTGATCAGCGCCTTTCAGGAACTCAGGACCACTCCACCACAGCTGATGATGTAACAATTCGATGGGTGTTACGCCCCTCGAGGCGCAATCTGCAGGATTGTGTTCAGAGCGAACGTGGTTCCAGCACTCCGGTGGTAAGACGTCCTGAATGTCAGCTACACGGTTTGCGACAAAAGTTACCCATCTACTAGGATGCGCTTGCAGCCACGCCAGTGTGATCGTAGAGTCCGTCCATGCGAACAGCGAGTAGCTAAGATCAGGGCAGCTGTGTAATACACTTCGAACAAGTTTAGCAGCGAGATGCGCGGCACACAGTTCAAGACGCGGTAACGTTGTGGATTTAAGCGGCGCCACCTTAGTTTTGGACGAAACCAACGTAACGTTGATGCTACCATCGCTGTAGGTCGTGCGCGCGTACATAACGGCTGCATAAGCGGCCTCCGAGGCATCGGCGAACACATGCAGTTGCGTAAAGGATCCAGCTACTTCTGTGCCAAGCCAACGGTTTACCTTCAAGGGTGCGAGCTGCTGTAACTCCATTCGATGCTTTGACCACTTTTCTGAGATGGATTCAGGGATAGGGTCGTCCCAGCCTACTTTAGTGCGCCAGATGTCTTGAAACCACATCTTTGAGTTTATGGTTGCCGGTGAAAGAAGGCCTATTGGGTCGAAGAGCGTGCTTGCATCCGATAAAAATGATCGCTTGGTTAAAACAGCTGGAGGTTTCTTTAGGTTGGCGGTGAACGTGAAATAGTCTCCTTCCGTGTTCCAAATAAGCCCCAAAGCGTGAACATTCTTATCGTCGACGACGTAATGCGATATGGCTTCAGACGCCTTACACATGCTTTCGTTCAGTTCCTCGCAGTTTGAGGCCTACTTCCGGAGCTCAAATCCGCCTTCCTTCAATACAGTGGATACCCCTTGTTGCAGTGCCTGAAGCCCTTCCTTGCTGGATGCGCCGGTAAGTAAATCGTCCATATAAAAGTCGTTCAGTATTGCATTAACGGATCTTTCGCAGTCTAACACTGAATCCCTTGCCGTCTGTTGAAGCGATCGCACAGCTAGATGAGACGCAGCTGCTACTCCATATGTCACACGAACCATCCGAAAATCCTGAATCGGCAAAGATGGGTGGCTACGCCACACGATGCGTTGTAGGTCGGCATGTTTCGATGAAACACAAACCTGACGATACATCTTCGCGATATCTGCGGTTACTGCAAAGCGGTGAGTTCTAAAGCGCGTCAAAATGGTAACGAGGTCTTGCTGAAGTTGAGGTCCGAGGAACAACGCGTCATTCAGCGAATTTCCGGAGGACGATTTGGCGGATGCGTTGAATACTACCCTCAACTTCGTTGTAATACTACTCTCCTTCACAACGGGATGGTGCGGCATATAATAGACGGCGTTGTCCGTAGTCCGAGGTACAGCTTCCATATGGTTCATCTCCAACAGCTCTTGCATGAACTCGTTGTAACGCGATTGTAAGTCGTTGTCACGAGCCATTTTGCGTTCGATTTGTAGCAGACTGCGAACAGCGAATTCCCGCGACTCACCCAATGGCACGTCCACTTTCAGCGGTAACTCCACTAGAAAGCGACCATCCGGGGTTCTTTGATGGGTTGAAGAGAAGTGGTCTTCGCAGAAGCGCTCTTCCATGGTAAGATGGTGTTTTTGCGGAGACTCTTCGAGTTCCCATAACCTCGTTAGCGCGCGATCAAGTTGGACATCAGAAAGCAGGGATAATACCGTAGGTGTTGCCGAAGACGGATTATCGACACTTCCACACAAAGCCCAACCAAACACCGTTTTTTGTGCCATGGGGGTGCCGGGTGGACCCTTGCGAATTTCGGGACAAAGGAGACGACTCATAACATCCATTCCAACCAAAATATCCACACGACCGGGCTTCATGAACTGCGGGTCGGCCAGGAACAAACCCCGAATATGTGCCCATTCAGGAACGTCTAACGTCTTCGATGGCAAGTCGCTTGTGATTTTTGGGAGGATTAATGCGTCAACAGGATAGCGTTCATTCGAAAAATTGGATGAGAGCAAAAGCGATGTCTCACCCCTACAGCGACCTCCTTGTGAAGAACCGATCCCTGTGACGAATACTGAAGACGATGTGCGGGGAAGGCCTAAGCGTTGTACACGCGCCTCGGTAACAAACGTGGCATGGGAACCAGAATCGAACAACAGGCGAGCTGTCTGCCATCGATCGGAGAAATCGCGAACCTTTACTAGGGCTGTAGACAACAACACGGTGCGTTGCGTTACAGGTAGTGAGTTGCCTTCCGAACTTAGGCAGGATGACATGCATGCAGAATCAGCTGATTGGTTTACCGGGGAAGCAGTTTGTTGATTGGTGTTCGTTGCGGTGTTCGGGGCATTGCGGGCTGTGTCGGCGACGTGGGCAGTAGCGGTGGTAGCGGTTGATACTGAGACACCATGGAGCAGCGTATGATGACGTTGGTGGCATATTCGACACGCGGATGTACTGTTACACCTATCTTTAAAATGGCCTGAACTCAAACAATTCAGACAAACCTTAGCTTCCTTGATAAACTTGCCTTTCGCTGATGGATCTAAGTTTCGAAACTTGTCACAAGAATATATCCTGTGAGCAGCATTGCAGTACGTGCATCGGGACTGGTTCTGATCAGACATCACGTGAAACACCTTCGTGGACTTCGCAGATTTCGCCGTGGTTGACTTGCTTGGTGATGGTTCAGGCGCGGTGGTACCCAACATTGAAAGCGAACGACATCGTACCTCTAAAAACGTTGCTAGTTCTTCGAAGGTAGGAGGCTCGTCGCTGACCAGTGAAAGCTCCCATTGCTTGCGAGTCTCAAAGGCTAACCGTTTTACCACTTCATGGACCAACCAATCGTCCCAGAACTCTACAGAGCGACCTAGTGCCTTGAGCTCACGAACGTGTTGCTGAAACCTATCGAGAACACTTTTGATAGCTTCGGAGGTGTCTCCAGCAGCCTTGCGGATGTCATCCATCGCCGTGAGATGTGCTTCCACTATGACCCTTATTACCTTGTAGCGAGACTTCAATAGATTCCAGGCTTCAACGTAATTCGCGTCGGAAATCTTGAAACCATTGATGATGCTGAGCGCGTCCCCTTTTAGACAGCTACGTAAGTAATGCAGCTTTTGTCCGTCCGATAAAGTAGCATTTCCATCCACCAATGTGCAAAAGGCATCGTAGAAGGCGACCCACTCTGTGGAATCACCCGAAAACGTTGGTAAGTCCATTTTAGGCAAACGTATTGCAGCGGATATTGACGCGGGTGCAGGTGCGGGTTGCGTTACCGGTTGCGCCAGACATTTCTCTACACGCTTAAAATTTGCCAAGGCTGTCGCGTACCAGGTTTCGCATTGTATGCGAACATTGTCCTCTACGTCGGCGTTGTCAGCTCCACAGGAATTTTCGACGGCGTCTTGAGCAGCACTGAAACGCTCCCACTGCTCGTTGAGGATTTGCAAATAACTTGCAACACTAGCGGCGTCCATGGCAAATGCATCGTCTATACTCTTCGACATGTATCTCTTAATAGCTTTTAGGGCAGAGTCGCGCGTTTTTACGGAGGTGGACATTTTTATTTTTCTATATAAATTTTGGGTACTCTAATGTCAGTTTCAATTACAGGCACGAACGCTGGTAAAGGGTACGGTGAAAAAGGTACGGCGATTTTCAAAGGGCAAATGAAGGTTACTTGAATGCACAAAAAATGTCCAAATTGGCGATTTAAGGCAGAAATAGTATTTAATTGAAGTTAATATTAAATTTCGTTTGTATAGCGGCAGGCTTATTAGCAAAATATATACGGTAATGTGCGGTGCGAGCGTAGTGAATGCGGCTCGTATTATCAGAAAATGTTGTGGCGGATTACTTGCTGTTGAGATATGCGGGTTGTGGACTGTATGTTGTTGTAAAATAGTTGCAGCTTACCAAATCGTAGTTCTAAATGAATAACAACGTTTTGTTGGCTTAACTTCAATTACTTTAATTATTCACTTTAAGTTACGAACTTTAAACAATATTTTGATAAATTAGCGGGCGGTTGTCTCAGCAGCAAGAACAAGAAGTAGATAACAAGAAGAACAAATAAAGTAAAACAAACGTCAAACGCAAAATGCTTGACTATGCTTGTGCATTAACCCTTGCGTTGCTTTAATACATATTTAGTAAAACTTATGCTTATTCGAACTCAACATTCTCAGAAGATTTAGCTGGGTGTTTTGTTTTTTATTTAATTCGGTAGGTGCGACTACGGAAAACTTGTAGCATATCGCAAAGGTCAAATTTCCTATTTTAAACGCATGATATTGATTAGCAGAGACATATAAGAATTTAATCTAAACAAATAATCAGCCTGGACAAGGTACAGGGTGGCGCAAAAGTAATCCTCCTATCAGAAAATGCTATAAATTTTGCGATTGGCCCCTAAAGTCAGTTGTGTTTTGACATTTGTGTAGTAAACACATGCGAAATACACGTTAATAAACAATGTTACGCTACACTGCTCCAGAACGCGGAATATTGCTGACTATTTATTTGACCAATAATCGGTCGGGGCCAAACGGTTACTGTGAATGGTGAGCGCTACAGAGCAATGATCAACGAGTTCTTTTTGCCTCAACTTGATGAATTGGGATTGGAAAACATGTGGACGGTGCAACAGCACACACCGCACGTGCCACAACCGATATGCTGAACATCGGAAGCTTACTTTTGCGCCACCTTGTATAACCCTGCTTAACTCTGTCTTTGACTACATTGTGACTAAGTATGAGGCTTTTGAGGTGGATTTGTTAGGTGACAAGGGCCTGAGTTTTTTCAAAACAAGACATCTACTTTTGGTTATCCGTAAGCCGGTTGGCTTTAAAATATATACGAACCAATACGACTGCAGACCAATGTACGTTACAGGCTGTGTCCTATTGTCTCAGAGGGTTGTTGGATAGTTCCTCAACATTCCAAATTTTTTTTGAAATGACAAAGTGTTAGATCCGGGAAATACAATGTCGGCTTTACTTCTTAGCTGTTACCATACGCCACTCCAGCAGAAGCCATCAAAACTATAGCAAAAATGCCAGCTAAAGCCCTGCTAGATATATATAATACATGCCTCGAGAACGGATTATTTCCAGAAATATGGAAGACGTAGCAGCTTTTATCAATAGGCAAGGGCTAAGGAGACCGAAATTCACTATCTGCGTATCGTCTATTATGCAGGCTCGATACAAGACGGAAACTTTTTGAAAGGCTACTATACCCACGTATTGCAGCCACCATAGAACAAGCAGGAGGTCTATCGTTCACGCAACACGATTTGATGTCTGGGAAAAGCGCTTTAGCCGCAATTGAGAACGTCCTTAGATAGTAGTGAGGAAACAGAGAAGGAAGATAATAGTAAATCTAGGCAAGTTGTGCTCCTCGCAACTTAAGACGTAAAACCTGCTTCCAACAGCGCGAGATGGATAGTCTGGCCTAGAGCAACGGTATCAATTCCCATGTTGCCTACAGCGAGTAATCAGTAGCTTTTCAAGAGGCTGCAGACTTATGTGCAAGACTTCGGAGGGCGTGCTGTACATCAACGTCACATGTGGAGCAGCACAGGGTTCAATTCTGGACACTGACCTTTGCCACATCAGCTACGTTGGAATCTTCTTTAGGATACACAGACAACATTGCCGCACTCATTACCACCTGCAACTCAGAAAAACCACGCAGTAAGCTCTACCAGGTTATGCTACGTACAAAAGAGTGGCTTGACTTGCGCGACCTCCAGCTGGCGGCTGGAAAAATTAAGCTGATACTCTTAACAAAAAAGTAAATACCGCTAGAATTCGGTTTCGAAACTTTCTCCAGAACTTAAACATCAAAGAAAGTAGTTGATTTTTAGGCGTAATATTCTATTCTCTACTGGGCACAAATTCATGCGACAGGGGCGGTTAGCTATTGTTACTGAGTAGGCGGTTGTCAACCATCGGCGGATCTCTCTCTCTCTATGGCGCGATATACAACAGGTATATCATCATAAACCTCCTAAGAGATTTTTGCGCCAAGCTTCTCTTCCAATTTGTGATGTGCCGATTTGAATTTTCCCTACAAATTGGTGGGACCTACAGTTTTTTGCCGACTCCGAACGGCATCTACAAAGGAGACGAATTTTTGCTGAGAAGCCTGTCATGGCAGAAATACACTCGGAGAGTTTGCCAAACCACTGCCGAGGGGCGACCCCGTTTTTGAAAAACTTTTTTCAAATCACTTTTTGATGTTACCTGTACCAGGGCTCGAACCATGGAGTTTCGGTGTGGTAGGCCGGCAACACTACCTTCACACCACGGCGGATCTAAAGAAAGTAAAATGAAGCTACCACTCTACTATTTGGCTTCTACTCATGGGCAATCACACTTAAGATAAAGAACTGTATCAGGACCAGCGGTGCAGGTGATAACCATAGCGATCCCCTTTAACCTATTGATGCTACAAAGCAGAAGACTATGGGAAGCAAAAAGCACACAGATGAAGTGCTCGTAAGAGTTGCTGGGTAAAAAATCAGCGAGGAAACGTTTAGACTTTTGGAAGAGCGCTGGCAAAGTAAACAGCGAGGCAGACGGACAGCAAGAATGATGACTGCCGCTAAGGCATGGAACAACCAGAAAGTTCTGCGTTATACAAATGCGCTCTGGGTATAGGTACTACCAAAAGTGCTTGTTTAAAAAGGAGATGATGGTAAAGAGAAGCAGAAAAAGATGGTGCTGAACAAATATTCTTCAAACACTCGAGTCGAAGCGCAGAACGATAAGTGGTCGAACGAAGTATCGACCAAGTCACAGTCGACAACGTCATAGAAAAAGTTTAGGCGACGCAGAAGTGTGGTAAGAAATCAGAAGCTTTGTAGAAAGCACGCTAAGAGCAAAATGAAAATGAGAAATAGGGAATGCCAACCTGAAGTATTGCGAAAGTGGTCTCAGGATGGGCGACGTTAAAAAAATGTTTGGTGCAGTCTTTTAGGCCACGGATGCATGGTTGAAGCGACGACAGCAGCAATGGTGCACAAGGAATTCATTAATTCCCACCAACAAATCTACATAAAATAACTTAGGAGCTGGTAAAAGTAAATGTAGACTACGAGGGACAGGTGTGCCGATAGGAAACAGCAGTGGGAAAAAGTACTTCTGGTAAAATGTTTCAAATCGAAATGAAATTTAGTCATTGTGCGGGCAAAATTATGTATGCCTGATCTTTTGCCAATGTAGGTTATCCTCCATGTTTAATAAGCTTATTTCTATGCTACAAACACATGTACATACAAATATATTTAACATTCGAAGCAGAAATCAATATCACTCATACGACGTTTGAATTTAATAAGTGCAATAGATTATATAACAATATTGTTATCGAGGAAATATCTCATATAAAATTCAAATCAAATCAAACGAAATCGAAACGAATAAGATTTATGTCAGATAATAAGCTGACGCAGCCAAAAATCCAATAATAAGAAATGTTGACGTGATAAATACTAGTGCGCATGCGCGCATAAAAAAATTTAACGCCAACAACATCATTGGCAGTTTTGATGATTGGACGAGCAAGTGGTCAATAAGTGTAAATAATTTGGCAATATGCATGCAATTGAATGACATAGATATTTAACTACGCAGATTTACGAGCAGCTGCATAAAAATTTAGACTTGGAGACAAAGCAGAAAGTGATAAAAAAGAAACAAACAGAAAGCAATTAAAAAAATAAAAAAAAAAATCATTAGATAACAAAAATAAAAAAATTGCTAACAAAGAGTTGAAAAGAAAAGAAATAAAAAGGAAATAAATAAAAAGTAAACAAAGTCATTGAAAAAAAAAAAAAAAAAAATTTTTAAACTGTTTGCTCCTATTTTTTGCAGCTGAAAATGTTGCGTGTGGCTGCTTGCCAAATGTTATTGCATTACTTTTTCCAGCAAATAAAAAAAATAAAATGAAATTAAAAAATATTACACAATGCATGCCATAAAGGAAACAACAAAATTAGTGAATGAAGTAGAAATGCAGCGCGAAAGCAGCTCCGATTTCAAATATTGCCTGTTAATAATTGTATTGCATACTTTTAGGCGCTAAGTACGCTTGATTACGACTTATAGTACATTTTTCTTTTCGCTTTGTTATTACATAAGTAAGAATACAAATTGAACATGTTACGGTGCATGCATTATTATACTCATATGTCAGGGTGCAAGACTACTGTAACGTTTCTCAAGCAGATTTTCATTACACAACCCTTTGATGTATGCTACAGGGGATATATATGACACTTCCCATACAGGAATTAAAGGGACGAATTGGTTGGTTGGTTGGATTGCCGAGTCCCACATGACTCCAATTCAGCCAATGCGCCGTGAATTTACCAATGAAAACTATAAAAGAAAGCTCGGAGAGGCTCCCGAAGAAGGGGTTTCCATGCCGCTTGCGCTCCAATAGTCCAATTCCTAGTGAGCACCGCAACTGATCTCAAAAGCTGCCTTCTATTCACCCTTAGTAGGGTTAAAGATCGTGTTTCGGTCTAAAAGGGCCACAGACTCCATGACACACTGCAGGATTGCAAACACTCCTACCTATCCTAAGCCTCGCTAGGTCAGTGCTGCGAGGTCCTATGCTTGATAAGTCCCAGAGGTGAAGGAGATCCTTGCTGTGCCAGCTCATCGGCCATCTCGTTTCCCTATATGTTATGATGTCCCAGCACCCATATTAGAGAAATTATATGTCGATTTGCCAGGTTTATGCCCCACTCCTTGCGCTAAGTAACCAGGCTCGATGTAATCCTTCACGACCTGAGCGCCCGTAGAGGCATCTGGCTGTCGGAGAAAATTGATCTTCGCACACAGTAATGCATGCCTCGCTGAGTCTGGGAGACGCATAGATAAGGACATGGCGGAGAGTGCTGCAAAAATGCCCGCTTCCTACTCGAGAGGCCATTTTTGATTCATCCATGTAAACTGAAATGTCGAATTTCTTAGTGAATTCTTTTTTCTTTCTAGTCCTTCCTAGAAAGGAATATAATATTAAAGTTTGTGTCAAAAACTGTTCCAGGACAGATGTAGTCCATTTTAGTTTTGACTTAGGAGTCCTTAACATTCAGCAGAATATGGCTGTCACCGTATGTATGCCCTTTCCAGAGTATCAACTCCCGAAGCCTAAGATGCTGTTCCTTAATAAAGCGATCGATCGGTAATCGCCCTGGTGATTGCCCCGCAGGCAGCTCGCCGAAATTTGCCTACCATTTTGCTAATGTGGTTCACCTCGACCGCCTTCCAACACATTATTGCCTCTTAGGCTAAGATCGGTCGCTGAACTGCTTTGTACATCCACGCAGTGAGTTCTGGGCTCAAGCCCCACTGTCTGCCTAACATTAATTTACAGGCGTACAGAGCTCCATATGCCGGTTTGATCCTGTGTTTTATATTAAGCTTCCAGTTCAACTAAGGTGTCAAAAGGAAGACTAGGTATTTCGCACTAAGTGACCAATTGGTCTCTTACTCAAACAAAAGGATCAGTTCAACGTATATGAAGGGATCTAAACGGACATTTCTTTTGCAGAGAAGCTACCTAGACATGCATACCTAGATGTAAACCTGTAAGCAAATAGGTATAAATAATTTGAAAACAAACCACAACTGCTTTTTAATTCCAAAAAATATACTCAAGTTGATATAATCACCGACGATCGTGGGAGGGTCCTATCGGCTACATTTGACTGCAACGAGTTTGGCACAAGCGACGAAGAAAGGGAATGGATAAGGATGCCACTGTAACTACTTTCTCTCAGCACTGTCTCCCTGTGCAACTAAAGTGATACCCGCTGGGTAAACGATGATTAAAGATCAGAGCCTAAAAGTATGCTACTATTTTTTTATACCCATGGTAGCTTTAAATGTATGCAACAATAAGGCAAATATTTTTTGCTAGCTCGACCAGACGTAATTCCAAACCAAACACAGATTTGTAGCTGCTTGATAGATATTTATTAACAACAATAAGTGCGCCTAAAAGTATGCTTTAATTTCATGGAAAAAGTAAGGATTATATATAAATTGTAGCAAAACCGTACGCGTATTCCTTGCTAACCATCAAAGGGTAAAAACCTACATAACCAGTGTGTCACGCGCAATAAAGAAGTGTAGAAAAAGTGAGTGATTTTGTGCGAAGAGATTCACTTTTTAAGCTTGCTGAAATTGATTCTCAGTGGTCTAGAAAGCTGCATACTTTTAAGCGCTTGTAGTTTCCCATAAAAATTCCATAAATATGCGTTGGCGTTGGTATTAAGACAAAAAGAATTGTGATGTCGTTGGTACAAGCTCATTAAAATGCGATAGGTGGCGCTGGAGTCAGAATTTTGTATTTTTTATTTTAGTAAACTTTATTTTTTTAAACTTTATTGAGCACCTTAAAAAAATATATAACTTAATTTCTAGGTATTGCACAAAGTTAATACAAATAGTTTTTAGAAAACAATAAGTTTACAAAAAGTCACCACTACATATGTATATATATGTAGGATATTTTGGAGCTGCAACACCATGAAAACTGAGCCTAAAAATATGCAATATTTTAAGTTACTTACGTGCAGCTCATGTGACTTGAGGCAATTTTGGCTGTGCATGGTGTTGCTGTTTGAGCTATTGTCACAACTTAAATCTGGCTGGGACATAAAGCAATTAGGCAATCAAATTTTTTCAGCCTAAAAATAGGCAAACGATTTTTGATTTACGTGAATAATTTCAACGGTTTCGATATGTACGCGTATAATGCAGTGTATTAAACTAAATAAAGAATACATATGTATATTTTACTTAAAGTAAGTTTATTAAAAAAAAATATATATAAATCGTTATATACTATATAAATCGTTATATAAACAGTTACAAAAGGAAGAAATTTTGATAAAATTTTTACAAAAAAAAAACATTGTTATCTAGACAAAAATAACACAAAGAAGTAAACTAAATATTGAAAAACCTTTCATAAAAGGTTAATTGATGCTATATCATAAATTTTAAAAGTAAACATAAGGCACACAGCAATAAAAAATTAGAAATCTATAATACGAAATCAAATAAAGAAAAGAGAGAAGAAAAGATTTGGAAAAAAAATATATTATAAAAGCGCAAAGTAATGAAAATAAGTTACGGAATGAAAACAATGTGAACTGGAAGAGGAAAATAAAATATAATTATAAATGCAGAAAATAGAAAGAAGCCAAAAAAAGAGAACGAACAAGAAGAGTAAAAAGCAGAAGTGGAAAAATCTCTTATTTTTTTCTACCTCTGCTTTTCAACAAAAAAATTATCAAGAAGTGAAAAATTAAGGACAAAATGAAAAACAAGAAGAATATCAAAAAAGAAGGAAATGTAACAACATTATAATAAACAAATTTACAAACAACTACATTCAAGAGCTTTTGTTTTTCAATTACATTTAGCAGTATATTTCAAGGCGCACTAATCTCATTGGTGAAAGTGCTCTCGCTCGTTTTATTTCTCTCTTTCTCTCATCTCACCTCAGCACTTAGCTCTTAGCCACAGCTGCTGTTTTAAACTGCACCGCCGTACTCATTTTAGCACCCAAATTTTCACGCACGAATTCGCTTATCTTTTGCAAATGCTCATCCACTTCCGTAGCAGTTGGCGTAGCGCTAGTTGTTGTTGTCGTCGTCTTCGCTGCGCCACGTTTACGATTGCGACGCCGCGCTGGCTTAGGGCTGTGCGCATGATAATTAAAAGGACGCGGTGATATGGCAGCCGATGGTTGCTCATGTTCTGCACCAGCTTGCATATTATAATCGTATTGCTGTTGCTGCTCGTGGTGCTGCAGATGTTGCTCATGTTCATGCTGTTGGTCGTGTGATAGCTGCGCTTGCAATTGTTGTTGTTGCTGATGATAAGCAGCGACTGGTGATGTGGCAGCATGACGATCGTAGGGGCGTATCGATGGCAGCGTATAGCCGCCAGCATAATCGGCAGCACCCTTCTCCGCGTTATGTGTGTAAATTACCTTTGTGTGCGTTTGACGCGGATTGTTTTCAGCAGCGGCATGCGCTGATATCAACTCTTGCTGCACGTGTGCATGCTTATGTTGCTGTTGTTCGTTGTAATGCTGCTTTTGCAAACTTTGCTCATCTTCTTGCACATAAATGGGTTGGTGTTGCAAGGGCGCATCATGCACTGCGTGCTCGTTGTAAGCATCCTGTGGTGCTATGGCCATAAAATAAATGTTTTGATAGTGATGACTGCCGTGCGCCCCCATTTGCGCCACAGGTACGTAATAGTATTGCGGTGCATCGGGTTGTTGTGCGGTTTGTACATAAAATTGTTGCTCATGCTGCGGCTGCTCCACTTGTGCTTGCTGTGGGGGTGCATACTCCACTTGCTGTTGTGGTGCGTATTGGTGCTGCTGCTGCTGCTCGGGTGCATATTCTACTTGCTGAGTTAGATGCTGCTGATAGTGCTGCTCTTGCAAATGCTGCTGATGCAACGCAGCCTTCTGCACGTTCAGTTCACCTTTGTAGCTGTGGTAAACTTGGTCTATTTCAGGATATGCAACTGGTTGCGGTGTAGGCGCCACCTTATGTGCAAAATTTATTTCAGCCGAATAACCATGCTCTTCCGCAGCAGGCGCTGGTGCTTTTTGAGCATCATGCTGCCCATGCGCTGGCGGTTGTAGCTCCAAAGTTGGTTCCACATACGCTTGTTGAGGTGAGTGTGCATGCTCTTGCTGCATCTGCTGTTGGTAAACATGCTGCGCGTGCTGTTCATGCTGTTTTTGTTGAATTAAGTGGTGCTGTTCTTGTTGTTGCTGTTGCTGCGCATGTTGTGGCGCATATTGTTGTTGTTGTTGCTGCTGCTTTTCAGCTTCTTCCAATATGCGCAAATACTGTGCAGCGCGTATCTCGAGATATTGCTGCAACAGCGTTTGCAGATGGGAAGCATACTTCGTGGGCCCGGGTATGCGCAATACAATGACCGGCTCCTCATAGCCGCCATGCTCTTCTTGTGGTGGCGCTGATTGTTGCGGCTGACGTGGCACATCCAGCACCTTAGGCGGCTGCTGCTCTTGCTCTTGTACGTAAGTTTCGGGTTGTAGCTCATATGAGTAGGATGGTTCGATGCTGACATCTGTCTTGGGTGGATAATAGCCAGGCGCATCGGCGGGTATGCTACGCTGTGAGTATGGATAGAACATGAACTTGGGCCGTTCGTAGTTGTAACCATTTTGTGACTGATAGCTACCATAGCTGTAAAAGAACAAAAAAAAAGATACGTGTTTAGCTCTCAACTCGCTTTGAAGCGCTCCACTCTCTCTACTTACCCCAACTCGCCGTCGATGGTACGCTTGCTAGTCTGCTTCTCCGTCTCAGTGCTGTTATCATGCTCGACTTTGATTTTAATTTTATCGCCATGCAATTGGAATTGTTTGTCCAGCTCTTTAATAAACTCCACATCGTCCGCCGGCAAGTTCTTAAATACGCTTGTCACATCTAACACTTTCTTGCGTTTACTCTTGCCATTAGATGTCGCTGCTGTGACTGCATAGAGGGTGGGCGTTTTCGCTGGTCGCTTCTTCAGCGCATGCACCTTCTTTGGGTAGCTCGCTTTTTCCACAATTTTAGTCGCATTATTAACTCCGTGTTCGCTCATATCTGCTCTTTCTTTCGATACTTTTTTAATATCGTTATCAACACTTATCGATAAGTTCGTTTTATCGATAGACTTTTCTGGGGTTTTCGAGTTGTCATTCTTAGCGCCATCTGTTGGTGTGCTTGTGAAAAGTAAGGCCAAGAGTAACGGCAACTATAAAAATATGGAAAAAAGGAATTTCCAAAAAGTTAGTAATAAATGCATAATAGTGATGGATAAGTAAGAGAATGTATCGTTAACGTGGTGATAATTAAAAAATAAAATCTGTCAGACTTTATTTCTAGAAAATGCGCAACGCCAAAGCTAACTGGGTTAAGCAATGAACTCCTCTTACGACTTCCCCTTTTTCTAGCTCGTTGAATTTGTAGTCGCCATTTGATGGCTTAACTTGTTAAATTAATTAATTTACTACTTTCTTTAATAGGACAAAAATGTAGTCCCAACAAAGCAAATATGCCAAAAGTCAAAGCAAAACAACCAATAATGGATGGAAGTGAACGAATAGACAACTGTATGCTTATTTCTGTCTACAAATACAAATTAATTCGTGCTTTTTTACTGAGAAAAACTCTCTCACAACATTAGTTTAAGTCCAGAGTGTGACAAAACGACAGACGGGGAAAGGTGAAAGGCGTACTTTCCATGCGGCCCAGGTAGCTAACGACTTTTCCATTTGTGTAATTAAAATTAATCAACAAATTTTAAACGCTCAAAAGAGTCATATAGCTCAGTAATGCTAAATGTGTTAATTAGTTGTTTACTTAGAATTTTATATTTGATTAGTTTTAAATATTTGAGTGTTTAAAATTTATTTATTAATTTCTATTGTTTTTAATTATATGACTCTTTTGGTTGTTCGAATATTATTATTATTTGGTTTTTTTTAAATATTCGAATATTGTTAAATTTTTTAATCTTTCTTAATTATTTGATGTGCTGCTAAATTCTTTGATTAATTTTCATTAGATAATGGGTTTTAATAATTTTTTCAAAATGGGATACTTTTAAGTTATGTTTCAGTGTTTGATTATTTTAAATTATTTGATTATTTTCAAATATTTGACTATATTAAGTTATTTAGTTGTTTACCATTTTTATGATATTTCAATTATTGTTAATTAGACTGATTTTTGTTGGAACGATTTTCCGTCATCCCTTGTCACAAAACCAAACTTGGCAAGGGATGACGGAAAATCGTTCCAACAAAAATCAGCTTACTACCCTGTCGGAAGATCAACACAACAAAATAAATACTGTTAATTACCTATTTGACTGTTTTTGATTTTTTGATTAATTGTTTCAATAATTTTGATTATTTTTAAACAATTGGGCGTTGTCTCATTTTTGATTAGTTTAAATTAACTTATCATTTTTATTTATTTGAATATTTTTTATTATTTAATTATATTTGATTATATTTAATTATTTGAATATTTTTTATTACTTGACTATTTTTCATTATTTAATTATTTTTAATTATTTGATAATTTTTAAATATTCCGTAATTTTTCATCATTGAATTATTTGTAGCTACTTGATTGTTAGTCTTTAATTATTTGATTTTTTCATTCTTTTCGATTATCTGATTTCTTGTAAATAATTGGTAAGTTTTAAATATTTAATTATTTTTTAATATTCTATGTTGTTTGATTATTTTTAATTATATAATTATTTTTTAGTATTTAATTTGATGTAAAAAATTGATTATTTTTAATTATTGATTTATTTTTAACTATTTGATTATTTAACATTGTTTTATTATTTTGAGTTATTTAGTTATTTGTAAAAAAATTTTTTTTATAAATATTTGAATACTTAAGGTTATTTGATTAATTTTCGTTATTTTATTAGTTGTAAATAATTGTTTTTAACTATTTGATTATTTTTTATTATTTGATTACTTTTCATTATTTGATTAGTTTCAAGTATTCGATTAGTTGTAAATAATTATTTTTAACTATTTGATTATTTTCAATTACTTTATTGCTTTTATTTATTTGATTTTTAGGTTAATTGATTATTCTTTATTATTGGCCTTAACAACCGCGCCGTAACTTCTGCTTACTCCAAATTAGAAAAAGAAGCGGAGAAAATGGGATTGGTGGTGAACGAGGGCAAAACAACCAAGCCACTGTTGGCAGCAATAATTTTGAAATAGTAAAGGACTTCGTTTACCTGGGAACCAGCATTAACACCAACAATAATGTTAGCCTAGAAATCCGACGAAGAATTACTCTTGCAAACAAATGCTACTTCGGACTGAGTAGGCAATTGAAAAGTAAAGTCCTCTCTCGACGAACGAAAATAACACTCTACAAGTCACTCATCGCACCCGTCCTGCTATATGGTGCAGAAGCGTGGACACTAACAACATCTGATGAGGCGGCTCTGGGAGTATTCGAGAGAAAGGTTCTTCGAAAGATTTGTGGACCTCTACGCGTTGGCGACGGCGAGTACCGAAGAAGATTTAATGATGAGCTGTATGAACTTTACGCAGACGCCGACATAGTTCAGCGAATTAAAACACAGCGGCTTCGCTGGCTAGGCCACGTAGTGCGAATGAGCGAAGATGCTCCAGCCCAGAAGGTATTCTTATCGGCACCCGCCGGTGGAAGCAGAGGAAGAGGGAGACCACCACTCCGATGGAAGGACCAAGTGGAGACCGATTTGCGATCCCGCGGTGTTTCCAATTGGCGCCAGTTGGCGCAACGAAGAAACGACTGGCGAGCTATGTTGGACGGTCAAAATCGCCCAGGCGGTTAGATGACCATTTAAAGAAGAAGAAGATTATTCTTTATGATTTGATTATTTTCATACGTAAAACGAATATTTACAAATAACCAATAATCCATTTGTAAGTCCACAAATTGATATGCAGGACATACAAATATCATTAAATTGAAACAAATATATAAAAAGTTATGACGCAGTGAATCTTTATATTGCCTGGAGGCTATATATCCTATGCCAGTAGCCAGTAATCATATGAACCTATAGTGAGCTATAAAAAGATCGTTTGTGATTTTCAGTCACTATTTTACAGGAACACCTAAATCGTTGGTGTAATGGTTTAGCAATTACAACAACAACTACACCATCACCCACAATTTGCCCGCTTTTACTTACTGACATACAAACAGGCTCCACAATAAGTGGAAAATGAAAGTTATAGCCCATTGATTAGCAGCAATAAGGCACCAGGCCAAACAAAGAGGTTAAGCTATTGCGATTTAATAGGATTACAACAACTGAACTGGTGACACACATCCACATGTATGTAGATAACTATGTATGTCGCAGACTTGGCTTCAAAGTTTTATTCTTGCATAATTTTTCCAAACATTCGCTTTATTCCTTTGTTTTTTTTTTTTTTTGCAATATGCAACAATTGACAATCTCACTCTTATAAAAGTCAGATATATTCGTAGATAAACAGAGTGGCAGATAGACAGTAAACCGCAAATTAATAACAACAACAATAACAATGCAAAAAAACAGTAATATGAAAGTCATTAAACGGCAAAGCTGGCTGTAAAGAGTGGCAGTTTGAGAAACCATATCAGCACATGCACCCGATGCTGAATCATGCAAGCACATACAAACACACACACATACATACACTCATACAGCGTAACAATGCAATTTAAATTGCAAACAGGAAAAGCGCCACTTAAAAGCCAAAAAATCGCCGCTTACTAAGCCTTTTGGACAACAAACCGACCAACCGTAAAAGTCAACTGTCAGTACCGTTACCTGGCGGCAAACAAGCCACCCAAAAAGATGCAGCCGTGCAGCGTCCAATAATGTTTTAACAATTTTTTGGTCAAATGACTAACGTCACACTGGCAAGCAACAACTTCATAAATACGCTTGAAATGCACTCTCACACACACTCATGCTATGCGCTAGCGTGCCTTGTGTGTGTGTATGTGCTCGTTTGTTTGCCAGCTGAATGACTTCCTGCTTCGGTTTGAAGATGCGAATGTCACTTTAAATCAACAAAAGCGACACACAAGTGTGCTTAAGAAATTATGCACAGTGGCGTCCAACAAAATTGGCACGCGCAACGAAATTTTACGAATTAATATGTCAGCTGTAGGTTACACTTTTTTTTTTAGAAAAAAGGCTCATCAGCACTGTTCTTGCAAAAATCTCAAAACAAAACTACTTTGGAGGTACAATTTTTCTCTAAAAAATATTAAGGAAATTTTTTTCACAAAAAAAACCTAAAACCACATTCACGTGTTGTATAATAAACAATCCTCTACAAATTATTCCAGATTTTTTTCTACTTACAAAAAAAGCTTTTACAATAGTAAACATTTTTTCTCTACAAAATTATTTTGGGGAAATCTTTTTACCAAAAAAAAAACAACATATTCACAAGTTGTATAATAAACAATCCTCTACAAAAAATATTTTTAAAGATTTTTTCCTACTTACAAAAAAATACTTTTCAAACAATCGAATTCTTTTCTCTAAAAAAAAAATTTTGTAGACTTTTTTACCAAAAATTTAAACGATAATAAGACGATGCAAAGTTGTATTATAAACAATACTCTACAAAGTATTATAGACCTTTTCATACTTACAAAAAATTGTTTTTGAAATAGTAAGACTTTTTTCTCCACAAACAAATTTTGGAGAAACTTTTTTTCACCAAAAAAGTAAAAATACAGTACAAGTTGTAGAAAAGCTAGTCCTTTTTGGAGAAAATTTAGCAAATCTGAAATTGAAAATCGTTAAACAAACATTTCAGGGGGGGAAAAAAAACTACACAAGGCGATATTGTTTGTCTTGACTCATTAATTTCTAAAAAGTCGACAATAATCGATCTAATGAAAGATTATTCAATAATATACAGGAATCGCTGGTTAATTGCAATACTTACTATATATGTACTTTATACTAGTCTTCAATATTAATAAACTTAAACGAAATCGATCAAAATGAAACAAAAAATTGTAAAGATATCGATTGTGAAAACCAACAAATATCGATGAATCTCGACTATTTATCAATAACAACCAATTAAATACCAATTAAAGTCGATTATCATCGATACCAAATCCGTACGCTAATTAGTGTTGAACAAAATCGATAAAAATTTAAGAAGATCAAAAGAACGAAACTAATCGAATAACATCTGAAAAAATCGAAAACTGTTGTAAAGAATTGATGAAAGTTAGAAGCAATCGGTTTACACAATCACAAGTAGCAATCGATAGAAATTTATAATAAAGAAAAATTGGAAAATGATTTTAAAAATCAAAATCAATGAAAAAAAAAACGCAAAATAATCGATGAAAATTCGCTGATGGCTAATATATTAAGCCATGAGATTAGAAAATCGATAGAAATTAAGAAAATAACATCAATAAAAATGCATAAATTCGATTAAAATAAAAAGTTTGAAGAATCTATGAAAATTAAAAATCCCAAAGTACGAATTGAACTTGTAAAACTAGTTAGGAAATCGATTAATTTTTGTTAAATTCGATAACAGCTAAAAGACTAAAAGCGCAATAAAATTGAAAAAAAATTATAAATAATTGCATAAAACTATTGATAACTTAGAAAATCGATTAATTTTTGTTAAATTCGACAACAGCCAAAAGACTAAAAACTCAATAAAAATGAAAAAATCTATTATAATCGAATTAAACTATTGATGAATTAGAAAATCGATAACAGCCAAAAGACTAAAAACTCAATAAAAATGAAAAAATCTAATATAATCGAATGAAACTATTGATAAATTAGAAAATCGATTAAGTTCTGTTAAATTCGATAACAACCAAAGGACTAAAAACTCAATAAAAATGAAAAAATCGAACATAATCGAATGAAACTATTGATAAATTAGAAAATCGATTTATTTTTGTTAAATTCGATAACAGCCAAAAGACTAAAAACTCAATAAAAATGAAAAAATCTAATATAATCGAATGAAATTATTGATAAATTAGAAAATCGATTAAGTTCTGTTAAATTCGATTACAGACAAAATACTTAAAATACAATAAAAGTGAAAAACATTAAAAATTATCCATGAAAATCTGTTAAAGCTAAGAAAAATAGATTATTGTCTATTAGTATTTGCGTAAACTTGGAAAATCGATTAATTTCAGCTGAATACGATTCCAGGCAAAATATCAATAAAATTAAAAAAATTGAAAATTTTCGGCTTAAACTTTGACAACTTAGAAAACCGATTATTTTTCTGTTGAATTCGATAACCAAAAAAAATTTCAAAATCGATGAGAATTAAAAAAATATATTTCCAAAAAATTTGTTACAAATTGCCGAAATTAAAAAAATATTAGAAATTATTGACGAAAACCTTTCAAAGCTGAGAAAAATCTATTAATGTCTATTAAATTCGGTACCAGCGAAAAAAATTTACGCCAGCAAAGAAACGGATCGAAAAGGGCAGTAAAATCTATAGCAACTATAGCAAATCGTTATACGTCATTATTAGATTTTCGAGCCTATTAATTAACTATAAAAAAGCGATTAAAAATTCAACACTTTTGTTGTCTTAAAACCATGCAACTAAAGGTGCCGCCATACTCTTGATGTTTGTAAAAGATCTTTTGTACAGGCTTCACATTTAAATTCCTATTCACTTATGTGAGTGTTTGCATGTTTGTAAGGATCTTTTTGTGACTCGTAAATACTACTTCAATTATTTCCATTTATCATTTCAACAATAGCTCTTACATAAGTACGATTAATTGAGTTATTTATGCATTTTCTCATAATTATTCTTTGAGACTTTTACTTTCAGTTTTCCAGTGAACTCAATTGGTTTATGAGTTGCAAACTGGCACTCGCTCAATTTTATCGCAACAATAAGACGAGAAATATCGTATTAACGATATCAACCACAATAAATACATATGTGTCGTAACACAATAAGTGGTTATTAGCATTTTAATAAGATTCAAAGCAAACGGCTTCCCACTTGATATATGAAATGATGCACGCACACATGCCAAGATATGCGCATACAAAATTTTGCTGAGCCACAAATGTAAAGTTAATTCTTACAAATTGCAGACTTGTTAAGTTTGTGTAATTTTTTTTAAAATAATTTTTTTATTTTTCTCTGTTATTGATTTTAAACAAACGTTCCCAGCGAGGGTGAGTAAGCAAATTGTTGGAGCGTGTGAAAGCTAAAAATGATTTTTTGCAGCTCAAAGCGTGATTGCAAAAAAAAAACAAAAAATATTTAAATAAATATATTCGATACAAACGAAAAAAAAATAAAAATTATTAAAAAAAGTTTAATTTTTTTACCCTAAATAGTCAAATTAAATGAGCCAGCAAAATGCAGAAAATAACATTAACAAAAACCTGAAATTTGCAAAATTAAATGCTAAAATAGTTGTTGGTGTTGAACGATCGTTTTTAAAATAAGAAAAAAAAACCGTCATGAAACTGTGTAAACAAAACTAAAATTAACAAGAAAAAAACTGTAAAAGTTATTACAACAATAAAGGCCAATACAGCTAACAAGACCAAACAGCAGCTCACATTGCATACGACGACAACAAGATTTTTCCCAATCACCTGCATTTAAAAGATAACTCTTGTTTCTTTGCTGCTGCTCTAAATTTAAACAAACAAAAGACTGAGGCAACGAACTTGATTGTTAATGTCGCTTGTATAAAAGGTTACAAAGCCATCGCACATACACACACATTTGTAATGCAATTGTAAATTGTTGTGCAGAAAACTTAAATCAGCAATAAACATGTAGAAAACGAAAACAAAAACAAAGAGTAACACATATTACCCTACATATGTGACCTCTGTTGAAGAAATAAAAACAATAAGATGAAATAGCTCTTGCGCTGTTTCGCGTGTCAAATAAATTTTAACACATTTTTTAATTTTGTTTTTCAACCTATTTTGATTGCTGTAGTTGTTATTTAACTGTAAAATAAATATATTTCGAGCAAGAAGACTGATGTTATTATGAACTTGCAGCCTCGGAAGATGTTGTCCTACTTGCCTACATTTGAAAAATTGTCCTATCTTTCCTCTTCTCTCTTCATCATAAGCTCCAAATAATCTCCTCTTCCCTCTTTTTCCTCCCTTTTTCTCTCTTTATCTTCCTTCTCTACATCAAAAAGTTGCGAATATACAGAGAATTTAAAATTTCTCTAGTAAAAGCGTGTAACCGCCCACTTTACCCAGGATATATTTATCACATACGCTGTACTCTAGACCACATTGAAAATTTCTTCTTCTTCTTTTTGCAAAATTTATATAACATACGCTGTAATATCATAAATGCTTAAAAATCGATAATAATGGATATAAAAGATATAAATCAAAATTCAAATAGAGAAGGATAATCGATGACAACCGATAATAATAAATAAGCAATCAATATCAATCGATGTACATTGATATTGATCGATACAAATCAGACGCAATCTGAAAAAATCTATAAAAGTCTGCAAGTGTCAATTATATATGCATATACTTCGATAAACATTTTGAAGTAGTATGAAATTTATCGAAGCAAAAAAATACTGGAAAAGTTTATAAAAAAATAAAGTAGATGGGTAAGAATCTATGAACAACAATAATAATCGAAATAATGCAAAAAATTCTAACGCCCCCCAAAAATTTCTGTACAACCCGATAATGAATCGGAAAAAAATAATAATTTCGAAATCGGTGGAAGATAACAGAAAAGTAAATTAAAATTCGATGACCAAATCGATACAATTAGACTTAATTAAAATCTACACAAGCAAAGATCTACAAAAGCTCTTCGAACTCAAGCGCTCTAGTGCGAAGATTTCGAAAGCGCTGAATAGAAGTAATTTTTATGCACCTTAGACTTCTTTAAGTTTTTTTTTGTTCACTAATTTAATATTAAAAATTTGTTATTTTCGCTTTTGAATCACCATACATTGCAACTAATTGCACGCGGTATGAATTGCATGTGGCATATATGTTTGAGTCGCTATGCAAAGCATTGCATCACAGCACGTTTTCACGTGCATTTCAATGCAAACAATTTGTACCCGCGTAATGTTAGATGCAGCGCACACTTTCGCCACAAATGTTAATAAAATTATAAAAAAAATACCTTAACGAAATGCTTGAAAATATAAGCGAGAAAATGCAATTGAACAAAAGACTTAAGTAACGAACCTGATACGCTATGAGCGTGGCTTTTGCTAATCAAGTTTGCAAGATAATAATATGCAATCATAAAATGTGACGAGACTACAGCGAATCCACGAAATTATTTAAAATGGTGAAAAAAGAGCTAACGCAAAAATTAATTAAACAAATTTAACAAAATTAAGAAACAAAGACATTAAAATTAATGATCAAGCAGCAAACATTTTTATGTACAAATGCGTAAGCTGTTAAACTATAAATGTAGGGTATAAACAATTACATGTAGTGAAATAAAATAAAATAAAATAAAATAAAATAAATAAAACAAAATAAAATACAATAAAAAAATAGAACAAAATAAAATAAAATAAAAATAAAATAAAAAAAAATAAAATAAAAAAAAATAAAATATAATAAAATAAAATAAAACAAAATAAAATAATATATAATAAAATAAAATACAATAAAGTAAAATAAAATAAAATAAAATAAAAAAAAATTAACAAAAATTAAATAAAATAAAATAAAATAAAATAAAATAAAATAAAATAAAACAAAATAAAATAAAATAAAATAAAATAAAATAAAATAAAGCAAAATAAAAGGAAATGAAATGAGATAAAATAAAATAAGATAAAATAAGATAAAATAAAATAAAATCAAATAACATTAAATAAAGTAAAATAAAATACAATAAAATAAAATAAATTAAAATAAAATAAAACAAGTAAGGAAAGGGCTGTCTTCGACTGTGCCGAAGACTTTATACCGTTCATGAATACGCATCACGGTTTTAAGTGTACGATCCTTAATAACAATTAGTACAAACTCTGCAAAACTGTTAATTTAAAGATACATAGCCCAAAACCCATTTATCGAAACTATCGATTATAAGGGTTCTATATGTTGTGTTGGTCCGATCTTGCTGGTTCCGAAAAATGGTTAATGCTTTACAAAATGGCTGCCTGTTACCAAATTTCATCGCGGTATCTCTAAAACTGAGGGACTAGGTTGCGGTCAAACAGACAGACGGACGGACGGACGGACAGACGGACATAGCTAAATCAACTCAACTCATCGCCCTGATAATTTCGTTATACTTATTGGTGGGTCTATCTCTTCTTCTTCTCATCCTTACAAACACCGGACCAAAGTTATAATACCATTTCATCTTCATGAAAGGTATAATAAAATAAAAATTGAAAAAATGAAATAAAAAAAATAAAAAATGTTAACTACTAACGAAATGGCGAATGAAAAACGATCATAATTGAAGTAATATTAGATTTGCACATTTTGATGAAAGTGATGTATTATTGAACGTAATATGGAAATTGAATAGAAATACCAGTTGGTTGTCTAGTTGGACACAGCCCTTGTACTAGTTGTAAGTTAGTTTGCAACTAGTTGATTTGACTTTTCGACCGTTTCATTTAATCTCAGCTGCAAGCCACACACACATATACGCACATACATGCACATGTATTTTCCGACAGCTCACGCTTGTCATTGAACGCACCATTTTTTGTTTGAATTGGCCAACAAAAGCGGTGATAAACTTTTTTACATAAGCTATAAATAGGTAATATTGTGCACCACGAAGTGTCATATAACAACAATAAACCAATTAATATTTCTTAAGATGTGTGGTCACATATTGTTTGAAACATATTTTTTGCCTTCTAAAATAAAGTAGCACATCAACAAAGAAAGAGTTAAATAAATAAACAAAAGAAAAAATTATAATAATAATAGTTTGTCAAAATATAGAATTGTAATATTATATGTATGTATTAGACTGGGTCAAACACAAATTCGCTAAATGCTAAATTAAATTTTTTTTATCAAAATATTCTTTGAAAAGCAAATATGAACTTGTCGGTTACGAGTTAGCGATGAACATTGTAAGTGTTTCTAATTTTCAGTATGTTTTTTCAAATTCAAAAAAAAAAATAATATTAATATAACTAAAAAAATTGTTTTTTTGTGCCAGTCTAATGTGCATGTGCTTCAATAAACCAGAAAATTTAAAAGGCAAACATTTGCTGACACAAAAACGAAGTCGAAAAGCAAATACTCGTGGGTCAACAACGCCATTTCAACGCCTAATAATGAAATTCATATGTAAGTGAACTCAGTTAGTAACAACTTGAACTGGTTACGAGCTGCTGAGCGCTTATGGAACGTAAATAATAGAACATATTTTGTATTTAAATTACTTTACTGGGTTGTAACAGCGATAGGCGATTTGTATGACGTGCTGCTGGGCAGCATGGAATTATTGAGCTCGTTTTCATGCGCAGTTGGATGGCGAATTTGAGTGCGCAGCTATTTTTCACAACAAAGCTAGTGCTAATAGTAACTTCCAATTTTACTACTATTTCGTTTACTACTAACTACTTATTCTAGTACTATTGTTAGTCTTACTACTAATTCTTATAACTAACACTAATTTTATCTAAACATTGCCAACCACTACCAACCAATTATACTACTAGTACTAACTATTACCTACTACTACTCATTGCTATTTACTTATTTACTACTAGTATTGGCGAAAAAATTACTAATCACAGCTGGGACGGGGCTTATATTCCTTCCTTGTAAAATAAGACGCCAAAAAGAAGAGTCCAAATAAAAAAAAAGCTAAAAAATGTTTTTTTTGGAATAAAATAAAAAAAGTTTTGAAATCTAACTCCAGATTCGTTCTGGCCGACCAAAAACCTCAGGTTAGAAATTTTGATAAGATTTCGAATAATGATCACTTTTGACCCTCTGCTGACCCACAGTGCCCAGCAAAAGTTAACTGTGTTGAGATATTTTTTAACTACCAAATCCCATTCCGATAACTTACAAACCGTTATACTTAGTTATTAATTGATAGTGAATTTAATTAACGCTTTGTTAGTTATTGAAACGGACTTTTATTTGGGCTTAAAAAAATATCTCGCCAAAGATAACTTTTATTGGCTGGCACTGTGGGCCAGAACAGTGTCAAAAGTGGCCATTTTTCGAAATCTTATCAAAATGGCTTAAAAATTGTCTAACCTGAGGTTTTGGATCGGTCAGAGTGGATCTGAAGTTAGATTTAAAAACTTTATTCATTTTATTTCGTAAATTTTTTTTGTAGCGTTTTGCTTTTTGCAGTTCATTTGAAAATTTTTTTTTTTGGTGGTCTTAAATTTTTATGGGTTACGTTACTTTTTTTTAACCCTAGACGGTCATCCTTCGTCAAAATGACTACGAACTATTTTATTTTCACTGTAAATAAGTTTTTTATTGTTCGTGTTGATCTCCGCTTTCGTACAGCGATAGTAGGTTGTTTACTCTCTTTGAATTTGTATTTATTAATAATGAAATAAATAATTAAAAAAAAATAAAACGCGTTCATTATTTCGACTCACACCCTACTGAAAATGGATTTGAAATAAGTCGTCGTCATATTGACGAAGGATGACGTTAATGTACAAAAAAAAAGGATATCCGTCCAGGGTTAAATTTGGCATACTCTTAAATTCTTTATCTTTTTAATTCTTAAATACTTGTTTGTTTTTTGCTATTTGGACCTCATGGTAATATTTTGTTTTGCTTAGTTTTTGTTTACAATTTTTTATTTTTTCATTTTTTTAAGTCTTTTAAATGATTTTTTCTTCCGCTTTGTGCTATTTTCTCTTACTTCAGTTATTACGGCAGGAATGATTTTCGACTTCATTTAAAATTTATTTTTTTTGGGTCTTAAATTTTGTTTGTTTTCCCTTTTTTAAATTTGGCATATTTTTTAATTTTTTATGTTTTTAATTCTTTTAAATTTTTTTTTGCTTCTTGCTATTTGTACCTCATAGTAATCTTTTTTGTTTTATTTTTTGTTTTAAAATTTTCACAATTTTCATTCTTTAATTTTTTTTTCTTCAAGTGATTTTTATTTTTTTCCCCCTGCTTTGTGCTATTTGGACTTCAGTTATTAAGGAAGGAATGATTTAGACTATACTTAAAAATTTTTTTTTTTTTGTGTGTTAAATTTTGTTTGTTTTACTTTTTTTCAATTTTGCATATATTTTATTTTATTTCTTTTATTTTTTTAATTCTTTTAAATATATTTTTGGTTTTTTGCTATTTGAAAATATTTTTTTGTTTCACATTTTTCTAATTTTTTCATTTTTTTAATTCCTTAAAATTTTTTTTATTTCTTTTTTTCGCTTTGTGCTCATTGGACTTCAGTTATTACGGAAGGAATGATTTTAGACTTTACTTAAAATGTTTTCTATTTTCCATCCCTGAATTACACTAGATCTATATTTCAAAGATTTTTTGTAACGGCCATTACAAATTTTCAAATCTTATCGAATTTTTGAAGTGGTACAATATTGATCGATTTTATTAAGCTTCGTAAGATTCAACTAATATCTATTTCTACCCGTTTTTTGAATATTTGTTAACATATTTTTAGCATCGATTTATGATTTTTTCGATACTTAAAACTATTTATCGATCAGTAGATATCGACCTCATTTTTTAAATAAACAACAAAAAAAAAAAACACAGTAAGAATCACATAAATGGCATCAACGAAATATGCCTGTTGTGTGCAAAGATAGAGAGACAGAAAATTATGAAAAAGAGCATAGTGTTGGAGCCGCATTGTAGCAATGTGCGAATGCCGGAAACGTGTGCCCACAATGAGCAATGAGCAATTTGCTTTTGCAGACGGTGTTTAGCAAAGGATTTGCTGGCTTGCTAAGCTCTTGCGATTTTGCGTTGTTTTATGTCTTTTCTCTTGATTTATATTTCTGCTTATTTTTATTGTGACAATTGGCTACATATAATTTTCTGTATGTAGCTTTCTTCGAAGCGCACATGCTTTGTAACATATTACGTGTTCCATAAAGCTTATTTATGTGCATTTTTGTATGGAGACGTATGTACATAGATGTATATGCATTTTCTAATATACAACTGTACAGTGCTTAGCAAAATTATAGGACAAGTACTTTTTGACAAAATTTTAATTTAATGTTTTTCTTTTTCAAATACATAAACAATTTTTAATACAAATTACGAAAAATAGCACATTTTATTAATTCTGTGAAAAAAAAACATTAAAGCAAAAAATATTTTCAAACAATTTATAATTTTTTTTTTCAAAAAGTGAAATTTTGTGAATACTTTTTATGAAATTTCATCGTTTATTTTAATTTTAAAGTTGTGAAATTTTTTTAAATTTTTTGCTAAAACATTAAGAAAAAAAAATTCAAAAAGATCACAGTTTTAATCAGTTAACTTTTATATATTTTTTTAAAATTTTTTTGCAAAATTTTTTATTTTTTTACCTATAAAAAATTTAAAAGTGAATAAAAGCGAAATTTCATCGTTTAGTTTAGGTTTAAAGCTATGTAACTGTTTTAAATCTATGCATAAACATTAAAGCAAAAAAATATTTTCATGCCAATTTTTTATTTATTTTTTTAATAAACGAAAAAAAAATTTAAAAGGGAATTCGAAAAAATTTTTTTTTCATTTTATCGCTTACTGTAAAATTAAAGTTGCGTGACTTTTTTAATTCTGTTCAAAAATATTAAGGAAAACAAATCTCAAGAAAATTTGAATTTAATCAGTCAATTTTTATATTTTTTTGTAAAAAGTTTTATATTTTTACCTGAAAAAATATAAGAGTGAACTCAAAATTGAGTTCGAACAAAGCAAAATATTTTTTTCGAGTAAAGTTGAAATTGAAAAAAACAATTTTTGACGAAGTTTCATCGTTTACTTTTGCTGTATTTTTTGTTTGAAATACTGACGAAAACCTACCGAAAATCAAATTGTAAAAACAATTTCATGGTAGTTGAAGGGGGACAAACAGTGCCTGTAATGTCAATTGGGTCGACGTTTAGTTGAAAGCTGAACAAAAATCAAATTTAAAAATAAACAAATAAAAAATTAAACTGAAAGATTTGATTTTGATATTTTTTGTGCTCGAACTAAAAATGAAGCTTAAATGGCAAGGCGCGTATGTACATCACCTGATAAATAGAGTTCATAGTGCGAACAATATTTCTTCTTTTTGCGCATCTCTATTAAATCTGTTAGTAAAACAGAAGCTTTAAGCAAGCAATTTGTTGCAATATTTAAAATTTCCAAATCAATTTCTTTTTGTAAACAAATATTTATTATTTTCAAAACAAAAATATTAGTCAGAAAAAACTAACGAAAAACAGTAAACTGTCGAAAAAAGCTAACGAAATACAAACTTTTTCGTTTGTTTTTAACAGCCTAGATTGTATTTTGCTTGTATTTCGTTAGTTTTTTCAACATAGCTCGCCCGTTTGCACCAATACGAAAATTGTATAAGACTGTTTCTTTGGCACAAAATACAAGAAAAATACGTAGTGTCATGCGGCCATTAGTAGTTTACGTTTAAATCTGTGTCACTGTTTTAATTCTATGCAAAAAGTTTTCAAAAAAAAATTATTTCAAACAAATTTAAAAAGTAAATCAAAAAAATTATTTTTAATAAAATTTTATCATTTAGTTTAAGTTTAGAGCTGTATAGCTGTTTTAATTATAAGCAAAAACATAAAAAAAAAAATTTTCAAAAAGTTTCAAAAAAATTTAAATTTGGTTGTTTTGAAAACACTTAAAAAAAAAACTGTTTGAAATGTGAAAATTATAAAAAAAAACGTAACATTGAAATAATTTTTTAAATGTAATATGAATTCTATTTTTCTGCGTAAAAATCAAAGCGAAATAAATTTTTTAAAGCATATAGTTTCGTCAAGCACTGTATAGACACTTATAAGCCTCCTGCACCTTGGTGCCGTCACACAAGGAGCACTGAACTGGTGGCTAGAGTTCAGCTTAAACTTATTTATTTATTTCTTTTTGTTACAACGTTTTGGTTTACTCTCTGGTCTAACATTAGTTCAAGTGTTGTTGTATTAGCTTGCTTTTGCACGCGCGCACAGTTTTGTTTGTTGTTTGCTGACTTTTACTTTTATTTGTGGCATAGCCGGCAAAGCAGCTTTTTTGTCGCATAATCAAAGTTTGGAAGCAAACATTTTCATCCATTCATATATCTACATTTAGTAAATATGTATGTGTATTAGTCTTACTAGCGACACTCGTAAGTGTGGGCGTTACAGCATGTATGCACATACACACACACACACCCACAGTTCCTTGATTATAATAAACCGTTTGCTTTACTTGGCCGCAATCAAGGCTGCTTTTGATGCTGCTTCTGCACAACACTTCATACTGTTACGCGCTCCTCTCGGTACTCCTGCGCTTTGCGTATACGCTAATTAACTGCATCATCTTCTGGTTATTTGTATGCAAATTTTGCTATGTTAATCTGGTAGTGCATTACTACTTTACTTTTCTTCCTCATATTACTAAAATCCTTTCTTTTTGCATTCTAATTAACATGCATTGAAGATGACTTAATTAGTTTCAGCTACACATATATTATGTAGAAGTTGTTATTAAGTAATGTAAAAAAATGTTTGTTTTAAAAAAACCACTGCTAATTTCCACAGCAGTAAAAATATGAATAAACAATAATTTTGAAAATTTTTCAAAAAACACATTTTAAAGTAATCTCAACTTACCAGCAATAAATGTGAATTCATGTTTGCCGTGAATTATGCTCGCAATATCAGCTGCAGGATGATAATCTGGTGCTAAGTGTTGTCAAAAAAACGGTAGAAAAATAATTAATTTTCGTTGTTGGTAGTTAGTGCAAATAGATTTGACTTCATGCATTTTAATTTAACAATTTTTTTTTTAATTTCAAATTATGTTAATTTTTTGCTCGCTTGTCCGTTTTTAAATTTTTTATCTGATTTTTGTTTCAAGTTTTATTGTGTAAAAAATGCCAAACAAGTTTTTATTTTCTTAGTTTATTTTATTATTACTTTATTCTATCAATACTCTTTAAATGTTATTTTTACTTAAATAAATTTTCTAAAAGTAAGTACATTTTATTTAATCTAATTTTGCTTTATTTTATTTCATTTTTTTTGTTTCATTTCATTCTATTTTACATTATTTTATTTTATTTAATTTTATTTTACTTAATTTAATTTAATTTTATTTTATTATACCTTCCATGAACATGAAATGGTATTATAACTTTGGTCAGCTGTTTGTAAGTATGAAAAGAAGAAGAGATAGACCCACTAATAAGTACACCAAAATGATCAGTGCGATGTCCTGAATTGATTTAGCCATGTCCGTCTGTCCGTCTGTCTGTTTGAACGCAAACTAGTCCCTCAGTTTTAGAGATATCTGGATGAAATTTGATATGGGGCCGCCATCTTGTAAAGCATTAATCATTTGTTGGAACCAGCAAGATCGGACCAATACAACACATAGTTTGGTAAATATATTTGCAGGTTTGGTAAATATTATATATGTAATATGTGTAGTGAAAATCACCCAGATCGGACCAACATAACACATAGCTCCCATACAATCGATTGTTCCGATAAATGGGGTTTGGGCTATGTATCTTTAAATGATTATTTTTGCGTAGTTTTTAGTAATTGTGAGTAAGGATCGGACACTTAAAACCGTGATGCGTATTCATGAAAGGTATAAAGTCTTCGGCACAGTCGAAGACAGCTCTTTCCTTTCTTGTTTTATTTAATTTAATTTAATTTTAATTTATTTTGTTTTATTTAATTTTATTTAATTTTATTTTATTTTATTTTAATGCATTTCAAAACCTCATGCATTTGATTAAATTAAATTAAAATTTCTTTTTTTTAATTTATGAGTTTAATAGAATATTTTATCTTAAACATTTTTCATTGTTAATTTTTTGTTTTATTTTTATTTAGTTGAGGGTTTCTGATAGTATTGTGATAAAAAATGAAAAATTTTTTTTTTATGTATATCATTTTTATTTTATTTTATTACTATTTTACTCTATCAACGTATTATGAACGTATCTTATTGTTAATTATATTTGTTTTCATTTATTTCATTAAATTTTTCTCGTTTTCTTAAATTTAAACATTCCTATATTATATGTAAATTTTTTTTTGGTTTTGTATAATTTTTAAAAAATTTTGTTTGTTTGTTAAATCTCTTTTGGTTATGTTTTTATTACGAATTTGTATTTAAAATTTTGTTTGCAATATTTTAATATATATCTTTCTCCTTATTTATTGAAAACAAACCTTTGCATATAATTTTTTTATTTTAGTTTTCTGTTTATTTATATTTTTTTAAGTTTAATTTAAGTAAATTTGATTTTCAGTTTTAATTTTTATTTTTTTTTTTATTTTTTAAAAGTGGTCTATTTTTTTCATTTTAATTTTTAAATAAATTTAATTTCTTTAATTTTAATTAAAGTAATTTTTAAAACTTTTACTTTTACTCAATTTAAAAAACTTATTTTTTTTTAAATTAATTTATTAGTTTACATTTCTGTATGTATTTTATTAAATTTTTTCTTCCTTTAATTTTTGTTCATTTCATTTTCTTTTTATAATTCTTTTTGAGTTTTAAAAATGGTTTCAATTACATTAAAAAATTGTATACCTGTTTTAAAACAAAATGCACAAAACTTCCTGGGCACCTTTCTTTCAGTTCAACCCAACACCCAATAGTGTTAGTGTGAATTTTTTATTTTTAAATGTATTCTCCTTTTCGCAAGGTTTTCTCTTTTCTATTAACACTGAACTGAAACTGTTTTCATGATTGATTTATTTGGTGCTGCTGCTTGTTATGCCTTCTGTGTCTGCGTGCCACTAAACGTTGCAATAACGCGTCACTCACTATAACGGGCGCTAACTCTGTCATATGTTTTTATACCAAAAGCGTGTGAGATACGAAATCTTGCAACCAGCTGATTAACTTAAAGTAACGACTAAATCGAGAGAGTAACTGAGTAGCTGAGCGCGAAAACAAAATCGTGAGATGCAGTTGAAAGAGTTAGTGACGGTTTAGGTGCTGTGTTTGTAGTAGCAAATGGGAATACAAAAAATGAAATCATATTCACCACAGCACCTCAACACTGTGGTGTGCTTGAATATGCAAACCATAGCATTCATTTGATGAGAAAGAAAAAGATGCTCTACTCAAATTTGGAAGTGTTGCTATGTGATGACGTTTGATGTTTTCTGATCTATTGATGAGATATGTATACACCATTGTTTGAGTATTGTGCATGTCTGAGCATACTTTTGTAGGGTTAAATGGTGTCACTTTAGAAATTGTAACAATAACAGTCGGTTCAAGTTCAAAACTATAAAATAAAATTTACACATATGCATTGTACTTATACGAAATAGAGATGCGTTTAGACCAAAGTGCCCTTTCATTTTTAATTTTGTTTAAACTTAACAAAAGCAAATTGAATGAATCGAATGTATTGATGCTTATTTGCATATAAATTGAAATATTGTAAAAATAGTAGAAGGCTCATAAGGTCGTTATAGTTACATGTAGTTAATGGTTGAACCAATTTTTTTTTAATTAATCTCAATTCTTACCTGCTCTTTTACTATCAATCGAAATCACAAACTACTTTTACTATCAATCGAAAAGACAAAAGCACTTAATTTTTAGCTAATTTTAAAATATATTTTTCTTTAGTTTAAGATTGTTTCGAAAACTATTTCAGTTTGTAGTTTTTTAGTTTATGATTTGTGGCATACATACATTATAGCAGTGACTGTGTCAATTTTGAAATAGCGCCAGCAAAATAACGTCGTGCGTATTCAAGCAAAGCTTTCGGTGGATAAGTTTTTTATTCATCCTTCATTATTCAAAAAAAAAAAACAACAACTAAAAGGCGTATATATTCAGAAATTTGATAAAGGTTTATCAAAAACAAAGTTGTGGGTATTCGTTCAGTTCTTTCGGTCGATTATTTTTTTATTCGTTCGGTTTTATTATGGCTCAAGTTTCTTCAACATTAACAAAAACGAAACAAATATATTTTAAAACATTTTTTACTATTTAAAACCGTTGCGAACATTCGGCCAGAATTTTCGGTCGAGTTTTTTTATTCCACCTCAATTATTGGGAAACAATAAAAACAAAAGTTGATTTTTGAGATAAACAAGAACATAGTGGGTATTCTTGCGGAATTTTCGGCCGAACAATTTTTTATCCGCCCGATACTGCAATTAATCGATTATTTGCAATAGCACAAATCAAGCAAAAACAACCAACAAGTTATGCAAGAAATGTAAACTAGAAAAATTTAGAACAAGAAAGGTGTTATTGTTGAGAAGTCGGCGGTTGAGTGAAAGAGCGTTTTATCTTTACAAGTACAAAAGCGCCTTAACTCAAAAGTTGTTTCACAGCTCAACGAATTCGCTTGAACGACAAGCTACCTCAGAATGTGTTCCCAAAACGCCCTTTAACAACCGAAATATATTGAGTTGCCGTCGGAATACCTGTAATCTATAAGCAGGTTACACAGCCACTTGTTTTGGCTAGAGATAAAAAACTGTCTTAGTGTTCTTCTAAAGAGCGGCTCGTTGGGAGGGCGCAACCTCCAGAGAAAATTATTCAAAGCGATTTCCAGAAAATTGTAATATGTACCAACGCTCGCCTAGGGATGTCTGGATAATTGTATTGATTTGAGAAGCAATAAAAAAAAAAAACAGTCAAATTGTTATCTTTAAATTCAATTAGAGATTTCGAAACGTTTTTGGAGACTTATCATTAATCAATTGCCACGCATATAATAGATATATAATAAAAATAATAGATATACACTTAGACCTTATCAGCGCTTCAGAAAAACATCAAAGGTTTTAACTATAAGGCTTATTTAACGCTTGCATTTTCTTCATTATTACTACCTTTATATGAGGTCACTTTCTTGTTTCTCTCTATGGCGCGATATACAACAGGTATATCATCATAAACCTCCTAAGAGATTTTTGCGCTAAGCTTCTCTTCCAATTTGTGGTGTGCCGATTTGAATTTTCCCTACAAATTTGTGGGACCTACAGTTTTTTGCCGACTCCGAACGGCATCTACAAAGGAGACGAATTTTTGCTGAGAAGCCTGTCATGGCAGAAATACACTCGGAGAGTTTGCCAAACCACTGCCGAGGGGCGACCCCGTTTTGAAAAACTTTTTTCAAATCACTTTTGATGTTACCTGTACCAGGGCTCGAACCATGGACCTTCGGTGTGGTAGGCCGGCAACACTACCTTCACACCACGGCGGCCGCTTTCTTGTTTGTTCAGGATACAATGAGAAGAACTTGAAATCGATTTCTAAGCTAATTGAGGAATTTTCGCCAAAGGGCAAGTAAACTGTAGAATCGATTTAATGGTCATTAAGCTCTGTGTGCTAGGGTTTAAACTCGAAAAATACTTCAGTATAGCTAGATGGCGCATAGATCTGAATATTAAAAAATTGTATATATAAGTTCCGATTTGGAAAATCTTCAAAACATATAAAAGCCATAAAAAGTATGGTAAATATAGTTCTAGAAAGAAGGAAAAATTTGGTGATATAACTTTATATGACTTCCTTTATATAAATGTACCATTAATGAGCAGCTATGATTTCTTTCCTTCTTTAAAAAAAAACAATGCTGCCTTTTGGTTCATTTACATAAAGTTAGACTTATGAAATTTTTACAAATATTTTTATTCAATCTCACACAACAAGCATCTACAGCTGTGTTCAATATAATAGTAGTGAAATTAAAATGAATATCGTTCGACGAAATAAGAAGAAGCTATCATTTTTAAAAATTTGCATTTGAAATATAGCACATGCCATAATAGAAACTACATAAACAGAAATTTCAAAGTATACACAAAATTCAGGAAAGTTAATTAAACTTTATAAAATGGTCAACAAAATCTTAAATTTGCTTGGCAGAATTTGTAGAAAATTTTTGAGTACGCAGTTTTGTAGACCAATCAATTTTGGTATTGGCATTGTGCAAGTTGGAACTCGCTAAAAAATTTCCCTGAATTTTCAGAATTTTTTTCGTCAAGGGTGTTGAGTGATTTCTTCCATACAACGCATGCATGAAAATTTATTTTGTATGGAAAAAAAACCCAATATCCTTGACAAAAAAAATTCTAAAAATTCAGGAGAAATTTTGAGTTACTACTAACTTGCACATTATTATGCTAAAATATAAGGAGCAACTGCGTGCTTAAAAATTTTCAAAAAATTCGGCCCAAAAATATTGAAATTTTGATGTAAATTTTTTAAAGCTGAATTAACTTTTCTGAACTTTGTCTAAGTCTAAACTTTGAAATTTCTTTTTATGTGGTTTTTGTTATGGAATTTGCTATATTTTAAATGAAAATTATTAAAAATAAAGCTTATTTATTTATTTCGTCGAACGATATCCAATTTAATCCCACTACTATTATATTAAACGCAACTGTATGTACTTATATATATGTATAAGCGTATGTATGCTAGATAATATCTTGTTGTAAGTTTTCTTTCTTCATCCCTAAATTTATATATATTTCAAGCTTAAGATAAGTTGCATTTTTCTTATATAAGTATGCACAATTTCTCGTCTATAAACCATTAATACCTGATTGACTAATGAACCTTAAATCGTATTTAAGTACTTGCCCTATGGTGATAAATTTAAGTAAATTGTTGTTGGCCTGCATGCTTATGAGTTCATCCATTACTTACACTTACCTAATGCATTTAAGCATTAAAGCACGTATTAAGAAAATATATATGCTTGTCATAGTGTGCTGCTATCGTAGAGTTTTCTCTTTATGAGTGTTTTCAGTTAGCATTACATCTTTCAATTTTTTAAGCTTTTGTATCCTCTTGTAATAGATTTATTATAAACGTTGCATTACAAGCAGTCAGTTGATTAAGGCAATTGCAATTGAATAGTGCAGATGCATAGTGTAATACTAAGTAACAGATTTGTAATTCAAGGAATGAAATAAAAGAAAAAACAGCAGCAGCAGTAACCATTTTAAGCCGTTTCTCGATATTGAATATTGCTATTATAACCGTTTGAAACCGGTTCAATTTTTAAAACCCACCCTAAAGTTGCAGCTATAAATATTTGAAAAGGTTTGACTTTCAAAGCTGTAAACATGAGCACTTTAAGCCCTTTCACTTTTCAAAACCGAAATCCAAACTGTAACCATAACCATCTACCAGCATTTCATGTTAAAAACACGAAACTGAATAAGTAACTTAAACCGTTTGAAACCGTTTCTTCTTTTGAAACCGTTTGAAACCCTTTTCTTCTTTTAAAAACCTTTTAAGCCCGTTAGTTTCTTTAAACTGAATCCGAAAATGTAACCATAACCAGTTTGAAACGGTTCACTTTTCAAAACTGAATCTGAACCATAGCCGGTTTGAGCCGATTCACTTTTCAAAACTGCAGCAGAACATATAAGCATAACAGTTTAAAACTGCTAACCATTTCAGTCTTCAAAACTGAATTCTTAACTGTGGCTATAAGCATTTGAAATCGTTTGGTTTTTTTAAATCTTAGCCGAAACGCGGACAATAACCGTTTGAAACCGTTTCGGTGAATTAAATTTTAAATCGATTTATATTTCAAAACTGATACAAAAAAATAACCTTTTGAACCCGTTTCATTTTTCAAAACGGGAAAATCAACGTTTACCATAACCGTTTCGAAAATCATTTCAATTTTCAAACCGTAACCGTTTGCACCCGCTCCATTTTCCAAACTTCGAAATGGAACTGTTACCATAAACTTCTGAGCATTTTTTCCAAACCATAACCGAAACCATAACCGTTTTATATAGGGTTTGAAAGCCAATAAAATCATTTCAATAACAGGAACCAGTTCCAGCCGGTTTTAGGTAAAGAAAAAAAAGCGGTAAAATCCTGCTTTGGTTATCTGGGTAAGGCTGACGAAAGTTAGTTATTCAGAAGTGAGATTGATAATCAAGCCAAATTTCGTTAGCCTTCTTCTTTCTTTTCTTAAGTAGCGCTTAACCCTCTAACCGATTATGGTCATCCAACATAGTGCGCCAGTTGACAATGAAAAGAAACTGTCAGTTGGCAGTGATTGGAAACACCACGGGATCACAAATTGCTCTCCACTTGGTCTTGCCATCGGCGTGGTGGTCTCCCTCTTCCTCAGCTTTCATCGGCGGCTGCCGATAAGAATACCTTCTGGGCTGTAGCATCTTCATTCATTCGCACAACAGCGCCTAGACAACAAAGCCGCTGAGTTTTAATTCGTTGAATTATGTCGGTGTCTGCATACAGCTCGTCATTAAATCTTTTTTGGTACTCGCCGTCGGCAACAGGTATTGGTTCATAAATCTTTTTAACCCTACTTTGGTTATCTAATATAATTCTAGATAAAGCTGACGGAAGCTAGCTTTCTGCAACGCCGCCCTCGACCAGACGAATTGCTGGCTCCTAGTAGGTTTGTACACCAAAACTCGGAGTCCCGGTGTGAGATAGGTACGTCATATCCTTAGTTCAGCCTTCGGGTTCTTTAAAAGGCATGTCCACTCAAGGATGTGGACCAGAAGTGGTTATACGGCTGTTACCGCCTTTTATTGGGTGAAACCCAAGCCATTCCGCTGCGTAGACCAAGAGCGAAAGCGTCTCCGTACGACGCTCTAATCACTGATAATCGTCATTAAGTCAGCTATCCTAACTCAAATTACCTTCTACCTACTAGTAAATGACTGAGGGCTCATAATTTTCTCAAATCAATCAAATGCAATTTTTTTTCAGCACGATTTATTGTCTACAAATTTAAATAAAAACGTTTCGAATTTTTTATTTTTTTTCCAGCACTTCTCAATTTATTAAATAACTCATCATTTTCACCTTCGAAAGAAAATTCTTCTTGTTCGTTTTTTTTTCAGCACAGCAAACCAATGATGATTTTCACGCTGTCAAGTTGAGAAATTTTATAAAAAATTATTTTTTTTTCTTGCAGTTTTGTTATTGTGGTAATTGATGGCGTCACAGTTGTCACCGCATGAGTACCAACGCAAATTGAAGACGAGTTTTTGTAAGCGAGATGTGTTGTTTTTGTTGTTGTAATTGTTGTTTTGTAGCTTCTAAGGTTGTTGTAGTTGCATTTGGTGCTGTTGTTGTTCTTTGTCATAACTCTACTAAATTTTTTTGCGATGATATTTCCTTTGAGCATCAAGCAACAGCAATTGAAGCAGCGCACCACAATCGTGATTTAAGTTATTAATACAACAATAACAAAATTGCAAGAAAAAAAAAATGCAATCACTTTTAATTTATTCATGCAGGAAGTAAACAATGGTGATGGGAAAGCTAATGCAGCGATTTATTTGAAGCTGTCACATAGAGCAGGTATTAGAAAAGTTTGGCACGATTGGCGTTTGGATTAGTCGTAATAAATTATCATTCCTACGTGAACTATCAAAATTATAGTTCTCACAGGGTTTATAAAATATTTTAATGTCACAGAGAGAGAGAGAGAGAACTGATAATTGTAAAGTGCCCTCATAAAGGCTAGAGTTTGTTTAGTTCAAGGCATACTCCAACTGATTTAAAAACTTAATGAAGCCTTTTCTACCTCTGCTGCGAAAATAAGTTCTGAATAGGAAAATCTTATTGACTCGAGAGTCTCTTTCCATTCTATCGTATAGCTTAACAAAGGAACTTTGCGAAGGAGAACCTACGCTTTTACTACTTTCTTTCGACAGCCTCCATGCTGTTGAGGGAAGCATCAGGACGGGTATAATGAGAGACAAATAGAACGGTGCACTCCATAGCTTAACAAAACTCTGTACGTCGGTTACAACGTGGGTATTATTTCCCTGTCAATTCTTGTCGGTCTTGAAGCTTTCCACCCCCAAAAATATCCACTCACAGTGTGATTAAACATTTTTTTTTTGTAAACATAACTATTTATATAAAAATATTAACAAATATTTGAATCAATATTCAATAAATGACTACACACAAGTGAGAAAAATAATACGCCTAAAAGTGGACTACATTTCATTATATCCAAAAGTCCAGCATACCTTTAGGCTGCTTTCTTTGAAGCCGGATAGGCCAAAGTATGCGTAGCAACAAATTGATGCAATTTTTCATTTTGCGCTAATTTTTGTTGTTGCAGCATGCGTATCCATACCCAACTGGGTATATACAAGTCTAACAAAGATTTATGTTGACGAGCAGCAAAAATACCCACCCACAGTGTGATTAAAATTTTTTTTTTTTGTAAACATAACTATTTATATAAAAATATTAACAAATATTTCAATCAATATTCAATATATGACTACACACAAGTAAGAAAAATAATACGCCTAAAAGTGGCCTACATTTCATTATATCCAAAAGTCCAGCATACTTTTAGGCTGCTTTCTTTGAAGCCGGATAGGCCAAAGTATGCGTAGCAACAAATTGATGCAATTTTTCATTTTGCGCTAATTTTTGTTGTTGCAGCATGCGTATCAATACCCAACTGGGTATATACGAGTCTAACAAAGATTTATGTTGACGAGCAGCAAAAATACCCACTCACAGTGTGATTAAAATTTTTTTTTTTTGTAAACATAACTATTTATATAAAAATATTAACAAATATTTGAATCAATATTCAATAAATGACTACACACAAGTGAGAAAAATAATACGCCTAAAAGTGGACTACATTTCATTATATCCAAAAGTCCAGCATACCTTTAGGCTGCTTTCTTTGAAGCCGGATAGGCCAAAGTATGCGTAGCAACAAATTGATGCAATTTTTCATTTTGCGCTAATTTTTGTTGTTGCAGCATGCGTATCAATACCCAACTGGGTATATACGAGTCTAACAAAGATTTATGTTGACGAGCAGCAAAAATACCCACTCACAGTGTGATTAAAATTTTTTTTTTTTGTAAACATAACTATTTATATAAAAATATTAACAAATATTTGAATCAATATTCAATATATGACTACACACAAGTAAGAAAAATAATACGCCTAAAAGTGGCCTACATTTCATTATATCCAAAAGTTTAGCATACTTTTAGGCTGCTTTCTTTGAAACCGGATAGGCCAAAGTATGCGTAGCAACAAATTGATGCAATTTTTTATTTTGCGCTAATTTTTGTTGTTGCAGCATGCGTATCAATACCCAACCGGGTATATACGAGTCTAACAAAGATTTATGTTGACGAGCAGCAAAAATACCCACTCACAGTGTGATTAAAAATTTTTTTTTGTGTAAACATAACTATTTATATAAAAATATTAACAAATATTTGAATCAATATTCAATATATGACTACACACAAGTAAGAAAAATAATACGCCTAAAAGTGGCCTACATTTCATTATATCCAAAAGTTTAGCATACTTTTAGGCTGCTTTCTTTGAAACCGGATAGGCCAAAGTATGCGTAGCAACAAATTGATGCAATTTTTTATTTTGCGCTAATTTTTGTTGTTGCAGCATGCGTATCAATACCCAACTGGGTATATACGAGTCTAACAAAGATTTATGTTGACGAGCAGCAAAAATACCCACTCACAGTGTGATTAAAATTTTTTTTTTTTGTAAACATAACTATTTATATAAAAATATTAACAAATATTTCAATCAATATTCAATATATGACTACACACAAGTAAGAAAAATAATACGCCTAAAAGTGGCCTACATTTCATTATATCCAAAAGTCCAGCATACTTTTAGGCTGCTTTCTTTGAAGCCGGATAGGCCAAAGTATGCGTAGCAACAAATTGATGCAATTTTTTATTTTGCGCTAATTTTTGTTGTTGCAGCATGCGTATCAATACCCAACCGGGTATATACGAGTCTAACAAAGATTTATGTTGACGAGCAGCAAAAATACCCACTCACAGTGTGATTAAAAATTTTTTTTTGTGTAAACATAACTATTTATATAAAAATATTAACAAATATTTGAATCAATATTCAATATATGACTACACACAAGTAAGAAAAATAATACGCCTAAAAGTGGCCTACATTTCATTATATCCAAAAGTTTAGCATACTTTTAGGCTGCTTTCTTTGAAACCGGATAGGCCAAAGTATGCGTAGCAACAAATTGATGCAATTTTTTATTTTGCGCTAATTTTTGTTGTTGCAGCATGCGTATCAATACCCAACTGGGTATATACGAGTCTAACAAAGATTTATGTTGACGAGCAGCAAAAATACCCACTCACAGTGTGATTAAAATTTTTTTTTTTTGTAAACATAACTATTTATATAAAAATATTAACAAATATTTGAATCAATATTCAATAAATGACTACACACAAGTGAGAAAAATAATACGCCTAAAAGTGGACTACATTTCATTATATCCAAAAGTCCAGCATACTTTTAGGCTGCTTTCTTTGAAACCGGATAGGCCAAAGTATGCGTAGCAACAAATTGATGCAATTTTTTATTTTGCGCTAATTTTTGTTGTTGCAGCATGCGTATCAATACCCAACTGGGTATATACGAGTCTAACAAAGATTTATGTTGACGAGCAGCAAAAAAATCTGGAAAGCTCGTTACACCCTGAACGCTATGTGCATTCTCCGGTGGTGCTGTTGTTGTACTCGTGGTGCTGGTTATGCTAATGAAAGATGGCGGAAAAGGTAGTTGCGTATGTTGCGGCACATTTACATCGGTTGGTCGTTTGGGTGCATATTTTTTTTGATTCGAATGAGTTTTATGCTGAGTATGGCGGTTGGGTGCATTACCAGGTAAAGGACTTACAAGGGATGGTGGTTGCAGCTCATTGTAGTTCTTCGCGCGTGGTGCGTATATTATTTGCGAAATGTGTGCGGATAGTGGGTGGCGTAATGAATGAGCGCCGTAGGATGGCTGAGGCGTGTATGCTGGCATATTTTGGTATCTGAAAAAAAAAATATTAAATTACAAAGTTATAAATTTAGAAAATTTTAGAAAGTGCTGCTCCAAATTGTCTCTAATTTTTCTCATTTCTACTGCAATAAAAACTTTTAACAATAAATATACATTATTAAAAATAAAAATAATAAAAATTTCATATAATTTTTTTTTTTGGCCTTGAACTGATTTATAGGAGTGAATACTTTCAAATTTCTGTGCAAATCGTTGCATACTTTAAGGCGGTACATACCCTTTCTATTCAAAATGGTCTGGCAGAGCACGCTCGGTAAACTATTCTGTTAAACGACTTTCTAGAACAAATTAACCGCCTGTCAACCTATCAAAAGTAAATGGGGGGCATTCCAAAAAACGGGACAATATAACTTTTTCCGCTTATAGGTTAAAACTTTCCGCAAAATTATTATATATCTGCTTTTTATAATTCATTGTGGACTCCAACCTGTTTCGCATAAAGATTTTGTCTGCGATCACTGCTAATAGCATTTTCAGCTGAATAATTTTTGAGTGACGCTGAAGATGGCAGAACGCCGATATCGGTTTGTCTCCAAGTCAAAACTTGACAAGAGCTAGTAGAAAATCGTGTCAACATATCTTCCACACTGTTGGAAAACTATATAAAACAAAATTATTTTTTCTCGAACTATTTAACCCTCCAGCGACCTAACTCCTTAACGCTCTAGTGACCTCTAAATGAGTGTATTTCTCTCAATAAAAGGTCAAAAGATCCTTTCGTGAGCAAGTTGTTTAACAAAACTACTTTTTATACTATTTTTCTCATAAACTCAAATTCGCTCTGTTATGAGTTTTAACCCTCTTTTAACTTTTTGCAAAAAATTTTTACTTTTTAAAATTTCAAAGCAAAAAATTTGGTTCCACCAAATTGGAGAATCCTATAAAACAGGATAATTTTTTTTTTTTTAAAGCTAAAAAGAGTAACGCTAACTATTTAACTCTCTAGCGACCACTGAATAAGTCTTTTGCTTTCACTAAATGGCTAAAACCACTTTTTCGTGACCAAGTTTTTGAACAAAATTATTTATCATACTCTTTTTCTCATTAACGTAACTTCTCTTGTTAAGAGTTTTAACCCTTTCTCAACATTTTGCGAACAATGTTTACTTTGTAAATTTTCGTAGGAAAAAAGGTGATTCCAATCTATTGGAAAATCCTATAAATCAAAATAATTTTTTCTTAGAGCTAAAGAGAGTTACGCTAACTATTTAACCCTCTAGCGACCAGTGAATAAATTTCTTTCTTACACTAAATTGTCATTTCTATCGAAATAGCTCACCAGCATCATCTTATACTCAAGATTGTAAATCGTTTTACAGGTTTATTGCCATTTTCCTAGTTCGAGCGCATATTTCTGTTAAGTTTTCTTATGATTATTTAATTACTTTGGATTTAATGAAGTTTTTTCATGCTTTTATTGTTCATTTTATCTTTTCTTCATAGGCGCGCGGCGGGCGTTTACAAACAAAAAAAGCCAACCGCAATGCACATTTTATAACGGTATACATGTAGAGGATGATTTTTTATGGTGGCTGAGGGGTACATATAAGCTCAGTTAGTCAATCAGTCAGTCTGTTAGCCGAACGCTTGGCTAATCAGTGTGACACACCACATTTGAATGCGTATGAAACAATTATTACTTTCAGAATAACAAAAGCAAATGTGCAATTCAACACACAATTATCTAATATTGCTAAGAGCAATAATAGCGCATTTGCTTGTTGTGCTTTTGGATATTGTTTGTGTGTATGTGTGTGAGTAAGTATTTTATATGATTTTGCGGTTGCGCGCCTGCATTGTAACGCAACAGCTGGTGTACCTTGCTGTCAAGTTTCGTTGATGGTGTCGTCAATGCATTAGCAAACTTCAATTGCTGCAACTACAACTATTTGGAGCTCAAAGACAAACTGGCTATTGGTATGCGCTTAATTACTTATACACATATGAAAGTAAAAAAGCAAAAATACTAGAAAGGAAGTTGAGCGTAGAGATGCCTCTGCTGAGTTGACACAAACAGGTGAAGAATGATTTGACCTAGTCGCAAAGCTAAAAATACCTAGGCGCTTAAGCGCCAATAAATTTTTTTGATGATGATAAAGTTTCCTTGTAGGTCACAGGGTGACTTAGTTAAATGCAACTTTCACAAAAACGCCAAAAAAATTGTTGTGTTTCCGTGCCAAACCCATTCACCAGCGCCTGTGTACGTATACGCACAGCCTATAATTTGGCATACATATCAAAAGATCAACCATGCAAATATACATATGTTACAAAACAACTATAACGAGCATTTTTGTTTGAGAAACTAGCTGTAAAACCTGCAATGCCAACAAGGAAGCTGTGGTAGATGAATTGGGCTATTTACATAAAATACATGCCGCTATATATTTACATATATATTTGCATGTGTATGAATTTACTTGCATTTATTTATAATGCAGTTGTTTCAATTTGTTGCCGATTAACGTCTAAAGCTTTTGGAAGTTCGTTGCTTAAGTCTTTTGTTAGCTTAGCGCAAACACAAACTAAATACAAATTGTAAGTGTGGAACAATATCCAAAAAGCTTTATTTTGCAAAGCTCAAATGTAGTAATACTTATATACTTATACATATACGTAGATGTGCGTGCTAAGGTGGGTTGAAAATATATTTTTTTTTTGCTGCGATGGGGTTAGAATTTGTAGAAATACTTAGTACGACTAAGTGGAAAATGGCCTTGTATTTTTAAAGAACACCACATATCACCGCATTTTTTAAAGCAAACAATTTGAAGATTTGATAGAAAAAAATTTACTGAATTATCGTTTAGATAGAGCATTTTGAAAATGATTCTGTGATAGAGCGTCCGTGAGCAAAATTTTGAAATGAGTTGTTCTACAAAAAAGTCCTGATATGGGATGTTTTTGAATGAGGTAGTTCGATAGGATTTTCTTAAGGTGTCTAAAATTTATAGGTTGCCCCCTCGCAAGCCAATGAAAAGTTAGTAAATAAATAAAATTTGTTTGGTATTATTTTTGTAATTTATGTTAAAAATTGAATGCACTTTCTTTTGTTTTAGAATGGAAGTAAATTTAAATTTTTTTGAATGTTTTTAAAAATATTTTTTATTATTTTTATAATTATTATCTTTATTTTTTTTTGCCAGAACTTCGCTTTATGATTAAAGGAAACTCTTAACCAAAATTTATTATTTTATATGTGATCGTATTTGTATTCTTCATTTATCTTTTTTTTATGAGGGTAGAATTTGTACTTTACAAAAAAAAATTATAAATATAAAAATAATAAAAAAAAATCTTAAAAAACACTCCAAAAATTTTAAATACTCTTCCATTCTAAAACAAAAAAAAGTGAATTCAATTTATAACATAAACAAATTTATTTTTTCTCACAAGTTATGCGATTTCACTTTTTTTCTGTTTGTAAAGCTTATTTTTTCAATATTTCGGAAACTGCTGTAGTTAAAAAGTATATATTTTGGAACAAAAATGTTGAAATTTCTAAATTAAAAAAAATTTCGATTTTCTGTATTAAATCGGGCCCTAACAGCAATTTTGCCTTAAGCAACAAAATTTTCAAAATCAATATTTTGACAGATATCGATAATACGTCTTATTTTAAACCATCTCACAAAAGATCACAACTTTAATATGTACCATTACAAAAATAAAGCAAAGGTAATTATGATGTTAGTAACATTTTGCCTTAGAACTTTCATATTTGTATACTAAAAAAACTTACTCCTGTAAAATTGTATTATTGTTGGTTACGTCAAAATGCCTGTTAAGGCTCGAAATTTTGGACCCAAATTTTTTTTATTATTATATATTATATTATTTATATATAAAGGATCGTATTCGTATTCTTCTCTTTTTATGAGGGTAGAATTTGTACTTAAAAAAAAGATAATAAATATAAAAATAATAAAAAAATTTTTTAAAAAAAATTACAAAAGTTTGAAATCCTCTTCCAGAAAGTGCATGAAATTTTCAACATAAATAATTTTTTTTTTCACAAATTATGCGATTTCACTTTTTTTCTGCTTATAAAACTTTTTTTTTCAATATTTCGGAAACTGCTGTAGTTAAAAAGTCAACTTTGGCCCTTTCAAAGGGGTTCTTAAAAAAAAATATTTTCGAACAAAAATGTTGAAATTTCTAAATTAAAAAATTTTTCGATATTCTCTATTAAATTTTGGACATAAATTTTTGTTTATTATTTTATATGTGATCGTATTCGTATTGTTCTTTTTTTTTAAGAGGGGTAGAATTTGTACTTCACACAAAAAAAAAAAAAAACGTAAGAAAATAATCAAAAAAAAAATTTTATTAAAACATTCCAAACATTTTAAACCCGCTTCCATTCTAAACAAAAAAAAGGAATGTGCATTAAATTAAATGCGATTTCACTTGTTTCCTGTTTGCACAGCCTATTTTTTCAATATTTCGGAACCTACTGTAGTCAAGAACGTAAACTTTGTCACTTTCAAAAAAATATGTTTAAATTTCTAAATTAAGAAAATTTTCGATTTCCGCTATTAAATTTTGGACGCAAAATTTTTTTGTTTTGTGCCTATGATGTATCTTAAGATATCCTGAAATTTTCAGAAGGGTGTTTTTTTAACCATGAATTAATTTTTTCCAATTTTTTTTAAATTTGTTTAACACAAAATGACTCAATTTTGACCCCTGACAATTTTTTTCGTGGTAGTGGAATATAAAAAAAAAATATGCTTGATTTTTTTCTTCTACTTTAGTTTCAAAAATTTTAAATTTTTTTGAATTTCCAAATTAAAAAGCTTTTTGTATGAAAAAGATTATTTTTTTATATGTTTTTTTTTAACTTCAAATACCTGAAAAGGGGTTTTTTATCTCTTAAAAATTAAGTTTTAGTTAAAGAGCATTTTTTATGAATTTCGTTAGAAATACAAAAGGTCTATTAGATTCGACGGTTATTTTTAAATTTCCAAAATAAGAGACATTATTTAACTTATAGTTCATTCATATAGTCATTAAATATATTAAAAATCAACAAATAACTTTTTTCAAGTAATTAAAATTTTTTAAATGTTAAAATTTTCGGTCGCCTCGCCTTTCCAGGTACTACTTACACTTCATATTTTTGCTCCACGCCATCATTATAAGAAGGTGTCCTACGATAGCCACTCGCCCAATAAGGACGCCTCGACTTTAGCAGCAGCTGCTCTTCATTATAATGTATGTCATTGTCATTTGCGAGCGAACGAATTTTATTGGATGTTAGTGAGGAATCTTGTTGTTGCACAATATTCTGCGCCTCATCAAATAGTAAATTCGGTGCATTATTACTTTGATAAAATGTTTGCGGCTCTGTAGGTAGAGATGTGCCATAACGATAAACATACTCTAGATTCGTCAAACGTTGACGCTGTGGTGTGGCACCATCGCTATGTTGACTTAACAGGATGATGAAAATATAAGTGATGACTAATGCAGTTGACATGTGGTCTGTTGTTGGTGGCTAGAAGAAAGAAGAATAGTTTGTTAGTTATTACTTAAAAAAAAAAATAAAAATAAAAAAATTGCGTTCAGTAAAAAGAAAATATTCTGAGCTCAGCTAAAAGTGAATCAGCGTTAAACACACAACTGGGTATATAATGTGTTGTGTCACACATATGCAGACTTTCTTACTTTTAAGTGAGAAGAAAGCAAAAAATTAAAAAATCATCACATCACCTCAACACTTATTTCATCAAATAGACACTCAACATTTTGTATGATTGTTTTCTCTCTATCAAACTCATTTATGTAAGTGGATCAATACTTGAGTGCTCTTACGTGGAATATGCATAAGTATCTATTATAAATAGACAGCTGGTTATGCTACGATTGACAGCAGGTGACGTCGAACACGAAGAAAGAAATCTCTACATATTTCCCATGGCTGTCGAAAATATCTTATATTTCAAGTGGCCAAGGAGATAGTACACGAAACAATTAGCGCATAATACATCGCTACCACAACAGGGGTATTTCAATGTGAAGCATTGGCCGTAAAAACCTTTAAACTCGAATAAAAAATACAACACTTTTAGGTCTACGATAAAAAACCATAAAATAAAAATTAACTCAGCAAAGACTTAAGACACAAACTTGCTAGGGACCGCAATCTAGTTGATGCTAAAGCCAATAAAATTTAAAACTATAAAATTTCTAATTTGAACTACCACATCAGACTTCACAGCTACTCAGTCACTTGCCTCATACACATAGTACACTCATATTCACTTATAAGCATATCAGTATGTGAGATGCAAATATCACATGCAAGAAACAATTCAAACCCAACTACATATGAACACACATGTATATATGTATGTATAAATTGGTTAGTGAACGCTAAAAAGTCAAGTAAATATTCTCATATTAACCAAATAATAAACTTTTACAACATTATGCAGCCGTTATGGCTTTGCATCTCACCAGAGTTTGTCACCACTAGACCATCACCTTATCATATCATACCTAGCGTATGAGATTTACCAATTGATTGTAATATGCAGCATAGAATTATGAATGCATCGCGGCGTCGTGAAATGTCATCTTTACAAAATTCGAGTGTCATAGCATGATGTTCTATCACATGATGTTGCATCACATGATACTTTATCACACGAGTCATTCAAATTTCATATCAAATTTGTAAAATAACGCAATTCTTATACAAAGATATTCATTACTTGACTTTTCATCATAAGATATTTTATCAAATTTTTATTGTATCACATGCGTTGAAGTTTTTTTGTAATGCTGTATTCCTGTAAAGTCGCTTTATGACCTATTATATTACAGCGATGTGACTTTTATGCACACTATCGATTTTTATGAGATATTTCATATCATATCGCATGATGCTAATGTTGATAATTGCATCCAGCAATCAATTATCAATTAATTTTAACATTTTTATAAAATTGATATGCCAAAATATGACCTTCGTTTATATGATATTCTATCACATGAGCCATTCATATGTCATATTAAAGTTGTAATCATCACTTGACTTTTCATCATGTGATCTTTCATCAATTTCACCACCTGTCATAGGTGCAAAGATTGTGATGCGAATAATTCCTTAAAGTTAATATTAAGTTATTTTAACATTCTGTGACCCATAATTTCTTTCATGTCACATGATGTCTATAGTATTTTGTTAAATGGCATCGCATCATTAGACATTTTAATATACATACTACATATGTATATGCCATCATATGAAATTATATAAATACATTTAAAATTGGGTTTTACTTACTTAAAGTAATTAAGTATTTTTAACTACACGTCATATGATTTTGGTAATAATGTCTTAATCTATGACTATGCATCATATGATATTTTGGTCACATGATTTTCTATCATATGATTTTTTTTTTTTTTTGCATGAAAAAAATATCGTGAATCATTTGAAATTAATTCGCAGTAGTAAAAGTTATAACATCATATATCATATTGTGATATCACATCACTTGGACTGAAAATGCAACTTGAAGTTGGTGATGAGGTTGCACGCAATTCTTTAGCCTCAATGGCAAACAAAACGTTTCATTTTCCTTTTTTTTTGTATTTCCTTAAAGCGCACAATCACTCTAAATGCTTATGAAGTCTTGCCAAATATGCTCAAGTGCTGAACGCTTGACAGCTTCAACATACCAAATAAACTTGTTCTCTATTTACGTCAAAACACTTTAGTTACTATTTTAGTTAAATAAAAAATATAATAAATAATAGAAAATACCACATTTAAAAAAAAAAATATGTATAAAATTGAATTTTGAACAAAAGTGTTACAAAATTGCGTAAATTCAAACAAAATTTAAGTCTAAATGTGATTTTAACAAGTCAAGCGAACTAGTCACTTATATACATATGAGAATGTCTGTGCGTGCATGCTTGTGATTGTCTATTTGGCCAATGCAGCCGTTGCCATTAGTGCACTAAATTCATTTGGCCAAATGCGAACAAGTCCAATGCGCTGCAACGCCAAACATCACGTGGTCAACGCGAATATCATAAATGAAAAATTTACAATAACAACAACTAAAACCGGCAAGCTTTTCAAATTTTGCTTACAAACAGCCAGTGTCTATACAAATGCATATGCATTAGGGTGTGCTAAAAAAAAAGAGTTTTTTTCTTTTCTTGGGGGTAGTATTTGTGCTTTATAAATAAAAAGATTTAAAAAAAATTAAAACTTACTCAGCATATGGAGGTAGTCAACTCGATTTTAAAATAAATAATTGAACAAATAAGGTAGTTCCAAAGGTTAAAAAATGCAAGGTGTCCCCTCAAAAGCCAGTATTTAAAAGGAAAATTTTGTTTTATTTGTGTAATTTGAGTAAAAATAAAAAATTGATATGCACTTTCTTTTCTTTAGAATGAAAGTGGATTCAAAAATACACATTCGATTATTTTTGGATATTTTTTTAGGGGTTTTGACCAAAAAAAATGGTTTTTTTGGAAGTATTACTTATTTGTTCAAAAATCAAGTACGCCGTTTGAAATGTTGAGTACTTCTTTTCTTTTATTGTTACTCTTTTTATGAAGTTTTATACTTTTTTTAGTTTAACTTTTTTTTTTTTGCAATTCAAAAATCAAGTTAAGTTAAAAATAAAAAAATGTACTTTATTTTTTATTAGAAAGGAAGAGGATTAAAAATTACATTGGACACTTTTGTTTAACATTCCTTGAAATTTAAAAAAAAAATGTTCCATCTTAAAATCTTGAGTAAAACCTTTTTTGTTTTAATTTTTTTTTTATAAATTTGTATAAGGTTTGTAATTCAAGTAAAAGATCAAAAAATTAAATGCACTTCCTTGAGTAAAATTTTTTTTGGTTTTACTTTTTTTTATAAATTTTTATAATGTTTGTAATTCAAGTAAAAAATGAAAAAATTTAATTCACTTGCCTTTCTATTAAAATGAAAGCGAATTAAAAAAAAAATTACATTCGCCTATTTTTTGAGGCTTTTTGAAAATTTCGCGCAAAAAAAAAATTATAGCTTTGGAAATAATTTATTTATTGACCGCCTCAAAATCTTGCGTCTTTTTTTCTTAAACATAAATTCCACCCCATACTAAGCGCACAAAAAAACCTCAAACCCACTCTAATATGCATGCAATGTTAAGTCGCATTAACGCGCATCCTATCGCATGGCGCATGAACTGGCCGCAGTAGAGGCTTGCTTTTGAGCAGAAAATTGTTTTTGTTGTTGTGTTTTTTTTTATTATTCTCACAATTACAATCTACGCTGTACATTCACTTTTTACAGCACAGAAAAAAAAATTACTTAGAAGAATTGATAAAGAAACCCAAAAAACCAAAACAAAGTTTGTTAAGGCAATGATATCAATGCGAACGAGTGTCAAAGCCAGTGAGTAGATAAAAATCAAAAGAAAAAAAAAAAATAATATAAAAGAAAATAAAAGTATAGAAGAAAAAGAAAAAAATATTTTGGAAAAATATTTTAAATGGTCGACAGCTATGTATGTTATCTATTTTGGCCGAGTTCAACAAAGCTCACTCAACACTTAGGAAGCGCAAGTCCTTTTTCACTTGACCTTGGCTTCACAGTACGGACATACCACTTCCTCTGCAGACACAAGTTTTTTTAACCGGAGCATCATCACTCATTCGCAGACCTTTTGTCCGCTGAACTATATTTAAGTCTGCTTAAAGCTCGTTCAGCTCACCATTAAACTGCTCTGATACTCATCGTTGGCACCGCACACACGTTAAAAAAATACTCCAAAAAACCTCAATCTCTAAAACCCCAAGCGTCATCTCATCTGAAGTTGTCATCTTCCAAGCTTATGCGTCATATATCAGGATACCCGTAAGTAAGAGATTTATTAATGATGTCTTTTTTTCTTCGAACTTTACTTCTCAATTGTCTACCCAGTCCAAACTAGCACTTGTTGGCAAGAGTGATCTCCATTGAATTTTCAGACCGTTGAGCACGGTGAGACCGCCTCAGACTAAAGAGGTGCTCAGAATATAGATACACGTCATAGGTTATGTGTGTCTTGAGGGGTGTCTAAGGTTCAGAAATCAAATAGTTCCTAGTTGCGCTAAAAATTAGGACTCATATCAGTGAAAGAAGCAGCACTCAATTCCCAAATGGAGTGCGATCTCAACACACTCTTAACATCTAGAACCACAAATACATACATTTTTTTCACAAAAAAAAAAAAAAATTATAATAATGTTTAATATTAATGTAAGTGCAATATTGGTTAATCTGTAAAACTGTGTGTTGATTAAACTTGTTTTATGTTGTCTAAATAAATTTCAGACCTCCCTGAAGAAGGTGCAAAATGTACCGAAACGCGTAGGAGGATAAAGGAAAACATTGTTTTTGCTTAACCTTCACCGGCCAAAAAGCTCCAAAAAAAAATTTAAAAAAAAAAAAAAAAAAAAAAATTATTTTTTACAAAAAAAATATTAAAAAAAAAAAAATTTATTAAATATTTACTTGAATATTTTCACTTGGATTAGTGCCAATTCGCGATATTTTGCCTTTTACTTCGCAATTCTAAAAAATTTCAATTTTCTTGAGTCACAACCGTCAACTTCTGTGTTTCATTTAGTACTAATTAACAGCAACAAATATTGATTTGTTTGACCCGCACAACGCTTCTTAAGTTTGTGAGTGGTTGTGGTAACAGTTAAATGTTTTATGTATTCATTTCCGTTGGATCGAATTGGGATTGTAAATATTGCTGTTCCCAAAATGCATATCCAAGTTGACTTGCGATCGTAAATAAACTAAATATGAAACTATGTTTACGGCCAAAAGTTTTTGTATGATCGTTAACAGTGAACAGTGGCGAGCAAGAAAAATGCATCAATAAAAAAGTAAGATGTTCATGACAATTTCCTATGCCAAAATACGATCGTGGCTCTTGCGATAGGACTGCTACACCCACCATGACATTATAATCGTCTGACGGTGAACGAGAACAAGAAGACCGCAGACTTTGCTGAAGGTGGCTTAAGGATTGGTTATACGAGTTCAGCGTAAAAAAATGCTGCGACGTTGCTTCTCTTCACAATGTGTGGCACAAATAAACAAATGGGAACGATCTAAAAGGTCACATAGTCCAGGTAGTACTTAAAGGTATACAGGACTGTCACTTTGGCAACACTCTCTTTTATGGCTCCGATGTGGTTAAAGTTATGTGACGTATGCCAAAGGTGTTCATTCAACAGAGCAACTTTGAAACGAATATTCATATCGTTTGGTTTTGAAAAAAAAAATGCCAAACAATTTTTTTATAAAATTTCTTGCTGCTCGTGGAGGCCAACTCAAGGCATCTGCATCGTGAAAGTGGGTTCCATAAAATTTTATGCTGTGGCTGTGTCTATATGTCGTACCGATGGATTGGTGTTCTTTAGTTTTGTTTCTTTCAAAACACATCGGAAATATGCGAAAATGAGCCTTTCAAGGGTTTTCTGCCAAATACCTTCTAATCCAGATATTATTTGCAAAGATGCCTCAATTCCAAAAAAGTACATTTTAAGGGTCATAAATCACTATGCCTTTGGAGTCTTATAAATGCCGATTATAAGACCAAAAGGTGTCATATATGACTCCTATTCAAGCTCATATGATGTATGACTTAGGCTCATATCGGACGACTATCACAAGAGGGTGAACACCCTAATTTCGGACTCACAAATCAGTTCATAAGGAGTGTAAACGCTCCCAGTTAGGACTAACTTCTGACTCATTTATGACTCCGATGATTTGCTGAGAATACTTTGACTTCAAAATCAAAAGCGAAAGTCAACCAAAACTTAACTTTATACGACTGTGATACAGTACATAAATAGGAAATTATTTAGTTTAAAAAAAAAAAATTGTTTTCAATGTAAGTAAAAATCAAAAATAAGGTTAACAAAGCGTTTATATATATTTATACAAAACGTTAACAAAATATTAGGTGTGTTCGGGAAAAATTCTGACAACGAGAATGTCATAGTTTTTAAATAGTCTTTTTCAATGGGAGATGATAAATTTTAATATAGCATTTCGAAGATCTATATTTTAACTAAATTGAACATAAAAATTAAAACAGGCCACTTAATCGTTTTGTTGCCGAAAAAGCAACCAAGTGTCAAAGTCAGCTGATTTTCATGATTGTAAATTCTCCTATGGTTAAATCTCATTTCGCTCTCTCAATTTCCTATCACCTGCAATTTTTTGAAACATTGATTTATAAATAAGTCAATAAGTTTTAATGATAGTATCACTTTTTATTTGAATCAATATTCACAAATAAAGCTTTTTGTAACTATGACTACATACATATATATATATATATATATTTTTTTTATATTAAAACATAGTGAATTAGAGCACTTTATGGGCAGGTACAATTGTGAATTATTCACAGAGGTAGGGATATCCTTACGTGAAAGGCGACTACAAACCACATCGACTCTGTTTTCAAAGTCATCGAAATTACTAGTGGCAAGCTCGTATATATGCAATTTTCCATACAAGGTTTATATTCGTATTGTATACAAGCTTTACGAGGCATATAGGACATTGAAGGAATACCCTGAACAATAGTAATGGAATTTGAAAGCTTTTGAAAATCTTTGTTCTGGTCCTTTTAGTATTATCGAAATCCACCAAATCTTCACTCTCAGAATTCTTTATAGTGTTTGTAACTTGTGTTTATGTTCTTTTCATTCTATCATATTTGTTATTTGTTTATATTTGGGTGATTTCTAGAAAATTTAATTTCTCTGTCAACTAGTGGCAGTGGACCAGTATCCCCCTTGAGATCCAACCGTAAATATGGGAAGTTTAGAATATTCAGCAAAATTGACTTCTAAAAATTTCTAGATTTTTCTGAGAAATAAGCTTACACATTGGCAAATTTCAATCGTTCTCTTTTAAGCAGCGAAGGTCTTTTACTATATACATTAGAGCCCTAAATTTCCAACAGAATTTTCTGTCATATTTCTTCGTTTGAGTTAAAGTCTAAAAATATATATTGAATTATCGAAAATTTAAAACAAAAATATACGTAAAATTGTTTTTTTATTTGTTTTCAAATGGTCTAACATAAGGTCTGTTCAATAAAAAAAGTATTACTGCGAGTTACGAATTCTTACTAAGTTTTCTGTAATGTGTTCATTAACTCGAAAATTTTGTAAGAAATAAATAATGAAATTAATAAATATTTAAAAAATAAAAAAAAAAATAAAATAAATGCTAACTTTACATAAATGGATAGAAAAAGGAAGTGTTGTTTCCCTTATCAAAAAATAAAAAGGTGTTATTTTTTAAATTAATTTCGGAAATGTGTCAGTCGTTTGTTTGCTACCAATTTTTGTTCATTTACTTTTATTTTAAGTTTTTCTCCTCTAATAAAATTACTCTTTATTTCACAGCTAAACTGTTTTTTAAAGTGTTTACTGGAAAAGTAAATGAACAAACTTTTATTTTTCTGTTTGACATTATAGTTTTGTTCCGATTGAGGGGAATTTCGAATTCAATCACAATTTGTTGGAAACATTTTCGCATTTGATTTGAGTTCCAGTACAACTCTGCGAAAACTCGATTATTCCGTTAACGTTCAATCCCATCTCTAAGGTAACAAATATTCAAAATTTGCGGCAGACGTAAAATATTTAATTTCGCTTTTTTGAGTAAAAATCGACGTATAATTAATAAACTGTGACATCTCTTTCAACAACAGACAAATAAAAGCTGAAAAAATTTAGTCATTTTGGTTATTTTGTGAGCTGTACGAAATAAGACTGTGCCATCGGCAACCATAGTTAATTACTCTACTGCAGCAAATTATTGGTGTAAGTGTTAATTTTCATGCGTATTCATACATTTTCCATCTTTCGTAGTTACCAATAGAGAGAAACTCAAGTGCTTTTATTTAGGATACTCACAGCAGACATTCCTTGGCACAATCAAAATGGCAATGGCAATGGCTGTAGCAACAAATTGCACTACATCAAGGCAACGCTTGCCACAAGTGAATTTTCAAGAGGTTGCCTTCTTGGAGAAATTAATGCATAAAATCTTTGACTTTTTTGATGAACAAGTACTTATTGATGTGACATTCAAGGCGTCGAATCCACCTCATTTGTAAGCTAATCAAACAAACATGCTATTTTGAATAATTTATCTATCTTAATTAATTTCTTCAAAGGATTCCTGCACATCGTTTAGTACTGTCAGCAGCTAGTCCATATTTCATGGAGCTATTCAATAGCGAGAAAGGTGTTGCACCTTTAATAGAAATAAGTGATATTGACAGTGAAACATTTGAGCGTTTAATTGCCTATTGTTACACAGGCAAGGTGGTCATAACAATCGAAAATGTAGATAAAATGTTGAAAGCAGCCTTATATTTGAAATTGGATGAAGCTGTTGTAAAATGCGCTGATTTTATTACAGAAAATATAGACGAATATACACTACGTCGTGCTTATATCTTGGAACGAGAAACTGAATGTGCTGTGCTTCAACAGCACATTGCTGAATATGAAATGAAGCATTTTATGGAAGTGAGTAAGCAATCTATTAACAAAATCTGACAGAAATGATTGAAATCTATTGTTGTTGTACTTGTATGATGCAAAGATAGGTAAACTTTACAATATACTTCGTTGGCAAGAAAATTTTTGCTGTTGTAGCCACTATTTAACCTGCCTAAAATATCACCTTCCTTGCCCAACATTGTCATCAAGGGTTATAGATCGTATGTTATATTAATTTAAGCCGCAAAGCTACCCCCAGCACCTTCGGGGAGTGTTTCTTCGAAAGACTTTGAAACAAGCCCCATACTCGGATTTTGTGTCCACTTTGAAAGTACTTTTCACAGTCCTTGCTAATATGGGGATGTTGTGGTAACGACAAAAACAATCCCCGAAGGTTTTGGGGAGTGTTGTCGAATTAACAGTCCTTGACCGGATTTGAAACCGTTACGCTCCGGTACCGCTCCCTTGCGGTACTGTCCGACTGTCGTGGTAGCGATTTATGACCAGTGAAACCTTCTAGGTCATGTCACCCCTCCTCCCGGAAAGAAGGATAAGGTGGGTAATGAGAGGTGAGTTGCACGTCATTACCTTTGTGCATATTAGTCGCCTCTTACGACCGGTATGCCTACCTCGGGCATATTCTAAACCCCTTACCCGCAGGGGATGTTGTTGTTGTTGTTAACAGTGCTTCGCCCTGCCCCAGATTGGACAGGGGATCGATACCGTCGCTTGCTAGCCTTAATAACTACTTACATGTATCATAATGAAGCATTCACTTTTTATTTTTAACAAAATTGTAATTATTTATGTCTTTTAGGTATGTCAAAGCATTGAATTTCTCGATTTTGAATATGAAAAATTGCATAAAATTGTTGAAAGTAATAATTTGAATGTAAGCTGTGAAGAAGATGTATTTGGCGCTGTCAAACGTTGGTATGAACATGATACTGCGACACGTCAACAACATATCCCCAATTTAATAAATTGTGTACGACTTACCCAATTCGATATTAATTTCTTATTAACACATGTTCAATCATTGCCTGGCTGTGAGTTAATGACATTTAAGGCACTAACGTGGATCGGTTTGCCTTCTATTCGTCGGAAAGTAACAATAAGATTCACAAAACCACGCAAAGGACTAAGTGAAAATTGGGGTGATATACAATTGCTGGCGGTAATATCGCAGGTAGGAACAATAAATAAGTACATTCCCTTATTCGGATTAGATTATTATAAATGTTAGGATATAGTCAAACTTCTATATAATTAAACCAAGACGGCAAACTGATTTGACCAGTTCGGTCCATAAGATAAGTGCTTAGATGTGTAGGTTTTAGTCGGCATGCAAAGGAGGTGTTGTTGTTTAAAATACAAGAACACTCGTCAGAGATTGTCTCGATAGTAAGCCGTTTCTCCTGCGTCGGAACATAAGTTTATAACATCCTCATCATGCTAATTTATTGAGGCTGATGAACGAGGAATTACATAACATTGAGACTAACTCAAATAGCACTGTCTAATGCGAAGCTAGGCTTAGTTCTTATATTCTGTATGCCTTTGATTTCAATTATTTAACACAATTTTTTGTATTTATCGTTAAATAGACAAGTCAAGACAATTCAAGTGGTCCAGGACATGTTCTCCAATACAATAAAACCGCGGATGAGTGGCATACATATGCTGATATAAATATAGACACCGCATGCTTCGGAGTAATAGTTTTCAACGAGCATTTAGTTTTTGTTGGGGGTGTTAAGAACAAAAAAGCAATCAATTATATGAACTGCTGGAATATTCGCACTAAGGCATGGCATCGTGGAATTTCAATGATGCAACCACGTTACGATTTAAGTGTTGTAATGTTAGATAAGAAAATATATGCTATAGGTGGTGCAAAATCAGATGATAACTATTTACAGTCAGCGGAAATGTAAGTCCACCATTACAAACGTAATACCTTACAGTAGTGTTGCCCATGAATTTCTTTACGGGTAAGCAGTTCTCATATTTCAATGAAGTCAAGATAACCCAGTAAGAGCATAATGTACACAATAACTACACAACAACAACAACAAAATAACAGAAATTCTACAAGAGAAAGAGTGACGGCTATGACTTATTAAAGTAAAAAGAACTATTAGTCCAGTCGGGACAGACGAAAAATCAATGGATTCAGCAAGTTTTGCCGGTTCACTTCGATAAGCAAAAAAAACTGATGGTCCGGAAAACTTCCACATAAAACTATATTATAGATTTACTTTTGATTTTAGTTAATTTAGCTGTAGACTTGTAAGAAATTTCTCGTTTCGCTGTGTATCATAAAAATCACAGCTTAGATTTTATTTAATTATTTCATTTTTGACTTAAATAATAAATAGACATGAATAAAAGTGTGTGTCTGGCATGGAAAAAAAACGGCCATTCATTTATTCATTTAAATTCTATTATACATTTCAGGTTTATAGCATCAGAAGGATGGCGATGTATCGCTAACATGAATACAGCACGTTGTAGGGCTGGTGCAGTGGCTTTAAATGGCAAAATTTACGTAATGGGTGGATACAATGGAAGTGACTTAAAATCTGTGGAATGTTATGATCCTACAACTAGTAGTTGGATTGCATGTCCGGATATGAATGACGTCCATGATGCTCCTGGTGTGAGTATGGAAACATTATAAAAAGTAATTTTTATATATTATATTTTCACCACATTTCAGGTAGCTGTGCATAAAAATCAAATATATGTTTTGGGTGGTTGGTGTGAGAAGTTCAATAGGTCAGTTGAACGATACGATCCACAAACAAGTGTATGGACTAAGGTTAGTTAAAGCTTATTTTTATTTATATTTAAAATAATATAAAAGATTACGATAAGCCTTTTAGGGCTAGAGCTATAGCTCTATTTCGTACTTCGATTTTCTAACCACTTTTTTTTGCAAAATTCAATGATAATGGTTTTTTCTTTTTAGATTTGCTCTTTAAAAATTGGGCGCTGGGGCATTGGTTGTCTTTCTATACGCAATCAGCTTTGGGCTGTTGGTGGATATGATAATGCTGATAGCAATTGCGTAGCAGTTTATGATAAGGAATACAACGAATGGTTTGAAAAGAAGCCACTACCCATTACAGGCGTTCACTCGTGTTATATTGCAACAACAAATTTACTGCAAAACGCATAAAACAATTGCATACGATCTAAATATCGCTTTGAAAGAAGCTCATTAAGAAACGTACATGCAAGCATGTACGTATTACTGTCTTCTGATACTCAAACGTTTTCAAAGGTGTGTTAACTTTTTCAAGAAAGAGACACATTCTTCGCCAATAAACTTTATTAAAAAATATCGATATTAAATCAGCCACTTTGACCTTACTGAAAGTGCATGCCAGATTTCAAATAGGTGTTCTTAAATACATTCCAAAAACAGAATTTATATATGTATGCATAAGTCATTTTGAGAAGAAATTAAGGCTTCTTTTAGCTGTAATTGGCATATGTATGTAATGAAATCGTATTATTTATTTACCTCCAAAGATATAAATATATGCATTATTTGTTAATTTTTCAACTTATAACTAAAATATTTTAAAGTACTATTGTAGATTCGGTAAGTTATTTAATAGGTTTGCGCAGCTTCAGCTATAAAACTGTAATTTAATTATTTAATTTCAGATAAACCGTTCTGTGTGAAGTATGGGCAGAGTAGAGAGCATGCATTCCAGATGCGTGATTTTCATGTTGCTGTTGTTGTTGTAACGACAAAAACACTCGCCAAAGGTTTTGGGGAGTGTTGTCGAATTAACAGTCCTTGGCCGGATTTGAACCCGGTACGCTCCGGTACTCCCTTGCGGTACTGCCCGACTGTCGTGGTAACGATTTATGACCAGTAAAACCTTCTAGGTCATGTCACCCCTACTTCCGTAAGGAAGGATAAGATGGGTAATGAGAGGTGAGAGGCATCATATCTGTAGATCAACCATCGAGTTGTACGTCATTACCTTTGTGCATATTAGTCGCCTGTTACAACCGGTATGCCTACCTCGGGCATATTCTAAGCCCCGAACCCGCAGGAATGGTGATTTTCATGTGGTGCGATATAGTGAACATTTTAGTCTGAACATTTTTTATACAAATATGCTTTGTGCTTTTATTCAACAAAAAGGAAGTAATGCCGCTGAACTTGGTATACTCAATTCAATTGAATAACTTATATATATAAAACCATAAACACATATGATAAAACAACTGTTACTAACAACAATAACAACAACATAAAACAGCAATACTCCATGCTGTACAATGACCAAAAATATCATGCCTTTCCCTTTTATAAAATGTTGTCGTTGTTTTTGATGTACGAACTGTCCCGGTGTAGGGCACTCTAGCAAAGTTAAGCCTAACAACGTTTAACATGTACCTATATTGTTGTAGTTGTTCATAACTGAATTCTAGAATGCGTGTATAGAAATTTTTGCTTGACTGCTTGCTGATATGTGACACTCTGTTTATAAGTGCATTGTTGTTTGCATATTATTAAGGGGATAGGTGACCTATCAGCAGTTGTTGGTTTATTTTTATTACACCTCTTTTGCTTTGCTATTGATTAAATGATTCAGAATGTAACAAATAATGTTTTTATTCTTCATTTAATTGCAACACTTAAAATTTAACTTTGCCTAGAACAAACTAATAGTAGTCATTTAGACTCTTATTGTAGGGATCATTGCAAACTTAAAATAATCCTTAGTTAACTAAACATATACATTATAGTTATTACACTTGCACTACTGCCCAACTACCACAAAATGGAAACTTAAGATTAGTTAAGCTTGACCTCTGGATAATTAATTCAATACCCTATCTTAAATACGTATACACTACGTCCAAGAGAGCTCAAGAGTACACGAATCGCACTTCTACACATTTTTGGCTTTCAAAAATAGAATTACGGTCTTCCACGCACATACAACGGACGCAGTGCCTCATTCGGTCCGGGTATATATTCATTCATATTAAGCGACATTGTACCAGGAAAATGTTTTACTTTCACTTCACGATTTATACGATAACTGCTGCGATATGGTTGTATATTATTCGCATAAGTTTGCAAACCATAAGGCTGTGCTGCTGCTGTGTGCGATACATTGATCAGAGTCTGCGTTCCTCCCGTTGTTGGATGTTGTTGTTGCAGCTGCTGCTGTGCATTATTGTTGACTGGCTCTGGCGATAATATAGGCGGTGTACGCGCTGCATAATCCAACGTTGCACCATTGATAGCTGCAGACAAGGGCGGGTGCAATAGTTCATTAGCAGCAGTTTGTGTTACTGTTGGCGGAGCATTACCATTCAAATACGGACTTATCGGCACAATTAACGGGCGCGTCGGTATAAGTTGAAGATAATGTACACCAGCTTCTGGAACTGCCTGTGGTATATATTGCATTAAAACGGGCGTCGGTTGCTGTATGTTATTATTTGTTAGACTATTTATATTGGGTGTTACAGCTGTTAATGGAGCTGCGTGTGGCATAAGGATACCACTATTTTGTGTTTGTATTGGCGTAAAATTATTTTCCAACTCGGGTAATTTATACGAGGGTTTAAAATTATTTGTGTTAACGCCTTGTGCAACATTGTTTGAATTTTCAGCTGCCATATGGCCGTAATTTATAGCATAGGCATTGAGCGAGTTCAGTTGGGCATCATGTGCGCTAGGTTTTATCGTTAATGATGAAGATGAGGATGTGCTTCCAATCTTTTTTCCAGATGATTTGCCAGTATCGGGCACAGAAATGGGGCTGGCGTTTGTCGGTGTGGTCAAATAAAGTAAGAGCAGGGTTAGGTGAAGAGCGTGCATGCTGAGTGACCTCCTTTCTGGTGAATCAACCTTTGTTGCCGTAACTGTACCTTGCATCTAGATGAAAGAGAGTGAATTGAAAGTAAGCAAATAAAATTTTAATTTTTGGTCCAACACTAAGTTAACTAATGGATACTTTTTTCACAGATCCTTCGGTTAGGACCCTGAAACGCTTATGTTGGAATATCAACCAATAGGCTGCAATACCCACTCTAGAAAAAACTTGGTTGAAGATGCTTTACAGAAGTTTCCAGTTAAAAGCATATTGACAAAAAAAGCTTATAGCTACAGTTCAAACAAAAATTTTGAAAAAAGGCAACCTTCAGAATTACTGGGTGGCGGATTGTATTTAGAGTTTCTTCGCGCTGTGTTCGATGCTGTGGTTCTGGAAGCACATAAACGAATGCCTGACTCTTCGAATATTTTTAGATGGACCATGACTGACGATCCAATCACAGGTCGGGCAGTTTTTCTAGATATACGTATTTGTTAAGGTAATCCCATTAAGTCTAAGGATGAGTCGCTATTCCACACTGTTATCAATACAATTAGTTCTCACTTATGCTTTTGATATTTAGTTTCATTGTTTAAAGCATTGACAGTACTTTCGATTTCAGTTTTAAAAGTGACGAATGTGCAGTAGGAAAGGCGATAAATCTTGGTTTGCACATTGAAGCCGCAGAACGACTTTCGATAATTTGAGTTAGTTTTTGTTGGTCGTTGAAAAGAGATCCTTGAGGGAATCGGAGTAATGCACGAAAGCATCTCGCAGCATACTATAGGAGAAGCTCGTATAGGAATGAATGAATATTTTACTTTCGCCAGTGAGAGGAGGTTAGGCTTCGGTTTCCATTTGTTATCACAGCCTCAAGGAATTTGGATATTTTAAAGCACTTTTATGTGCCAAAGTACTCCATTTAGGAAGGTTCAATTTAATGCACTCAGTTTTTGCATCAAATAAAAATACTTTTTTTATTAAAGATTTGTTTCAAAAAATTTTCTCGTTTTGATTTTTTGCAAACCACAGTAATTCTTTTTTTTTTTTTTGTTTTTTTTTTTTTTTTTTTTTATTTTTATTTTTTTTATTCATTATTTCTCTTACAATTCAACTTTTTCACTTTTGTCCTTTTGAAAATGTAGTCCTTGTTGGCGGCAGGATCCGCTAAAGTCACCAGCTATTAGTTGCACTGCTGTGATGCTGTTTTTTCACTTTGCATAAAAATATTTAGTTTTTAACCATCTGCCAAAATGAAAACATATTTAACTTTGAATTTTCACCGCTTCGTGCGTTAGATAACGCTCCTGACGACCTTCATAGCTAATTTAGCAGCGAAAGACTTTTGACGTGTGACTTTTATATGCCAACCATAAATTTTCCTACAAAGTCTTGCTATCTTAAGCCACTTTGATATTGATAAAACAAGAAAAGCGTGTACACGGCTAGTTGCGTGTGTATTGTATTAGACCGTATTTTAAATAAATGTGTATAATATAATCTCTACTAAGTCGTAGTTTAAAAAAAAAATTATTTCTCATCTCTTTTTTTACTTTTGGTTATGATTTCTTTGTTCGTAGTGAGCGCCTAAAATGTGAGCTGTTATTGAAATAAGAGTTTCTGTTGAATTTCAACTTAAATACTATATTCATTCATTGTAAAGTAATTACGAAATGTGTAAAACTGCCTCTTACCGTGACCAGGGAGAAAGAACATCGAAAATACCGTGTAAAAGTGTTCTTCACGTGTTAAAGCGCAGTTAATGGAAGCATATGAAGCGAATCAATGTAAACGAATAATCATAACCATTATATAACCAACATTTTGGAAATTTTAATATTCAGTATTCATGACTACAAATGAGCTCAAGACCAAGATTAATCATTTTTTGTAATTTTTATTTTTCATTTTCGATTCGTTTTGATTTAGTTTGTTATTAAAGTAGTAGTGAGTAGTAAAAACTGAAATCTTTTTTTAGGTTAAGCCACCGATAATTGATGACAATAGCGTAATTGCTATATCACCATTTTCTCCAGCTTTAGTCCGTTCACCGCGACTCTTTTATTTTTTTGTACCGTCTATAGTTAGTTTTTAATACTTTTTTCTGCTGCATTTTCCTCAATTTTCTGCTTACGCTTTTGGTTTACAAACAAATTGAAATTGTTTAAAATAGACAAAAACAACATTACATATATTTGCATTTATTTTTGACTATGTGTAACAAACGAGTTGATTTCATGGCCAATGTCAGCGTTGGTAAACAAAAATGTAAATTAGGAAGGAAATTAATAAATAAAAGAAAAAATATAAAACTTTTTATTTTGTATACCAACAATTCAATTGAATTGTTGTTTTCCTAATCTAGTCTAATAAAAACTTTTAATAATTAATTGAAAAAAATTTTTAAAAAAGAAAAAATAATAATAATTATCATAAATAAAAACAAAAATTATTATTCTTGGCCTTGAGCTCGTTTATAGTTATAGTACTTTATAAAAATTTATATCAATATCAATTTTTTATGAACTAAAAAAAAGCAAAAGAAAAGCGTTTTCTTCTTTTTTACTTGACATTCTAAGCGATTTTGGCGAAGTTTAACAAATCTCGCCAGCTATCACTAGTTTGTAATAAGAGAAGCGAGTTAGCAATCCTCACTTGGTATTCTTCCCTAATTGACCTTCCTTTGCGGCCACTTATGGGTTTTGATAGAATCACTTTCTAATTCGGGCATCTTTCATTCGCATAACAAGGCACTGTCAGCTCAGCCACGCAATGTGTATCCTCGTAAAGCTTCAGGTTCATCTGCTGTTGTCAACATCCAAGCTTATGTGAACTGCTAAGGCACCTAAAGAGTGTTTCGCTCTCGATTGCCTACTTAGTCCAGAGTTGAACTAGCTGACAAGTTTGATCCTCCATTGAGACATGTAGTTCTATCGGTAAATGTTAAGGCTTAGTTTCCACCTCAATTACCTTTCCACAACGATTTTATTGTTCAGAATTAAGCAAAGGAACTTAGCTAACGCTCGTTAGGTCTAAAAAAAACTATTGAAAACAAAATATAATTAAAAAAAAAAATAATAACAAAACAATCCTGATCCCATAATTTTTGCTTTGAACTTGAGTTCAACGCTCGTCGCGAAATGCCGCGACTTTTATATTTGTTAGTATGCATGTGTGAGGCTGTTTGACGGGAGGCAAATGCAACCACAAAATAACAGTGTAAATATGTACATATATATGAAAGTATATATGATACGCACTGTTAAACCCACGCTGCGCACAGTGGGATATTTGGAAAGAAATGCTTGCAAATTGATGTGCCATTTAAAAGTTCAGAGAATTTTATTACTTTGTACAAATTTGTATTCTACCTTTTTTGTTGTTGTTTTTTTTTTTTTTTGTACTGGCATGAACGCTGTAATAATCTTCTACAGCGCAGATTTTAATTTTTGTGTCCAATTGATATTCAGCTTACTAAATACAACTATTTTTTATGATTTTCAACTGTTTTCAGCATTTTATGTGCATGCTTGGTCTATTCAGCGCATTTCACGACTTACCACGCATATTCAGCACGCTAAAATTGTTGCTTTTTAGTTCTTAAACTTCTTTCATCAAATTTCTTATTACAAAAAGCAAATTCAGCGGATAATTCGCATATTCAGCGCTTAGTTATGCGTATTCAGCGCTTAGTTATGCATATTCAGCAAGTCTGAAAACATTATTCAGCACACAAAATGTTCGTGTTTCTGTCAAGTTGACTCAAAATGCCGCACTGTGCCTCATGTACATACAATTAGATATGTATATGCTGTTGTATATATATGCAAGTATGTATTTGTGGCATTTCACTAATTGTAAGCGCTCTGTGTGTCGCATGCTACATTTTGTTATTACTTAATGAATATGTTTATATGTTAGCAATTGTTGTATGGCTCGTTTAGCTGGTTCAATGACGACTTTTTCTTTCACCACCTTTACAAAATTGATGTTGTGTCATACATATATACTACATATGTATATATCTGCATGCATATATTACTTAGGTGCATACATATATAAAGTTTACTCCAATTGTGTGTGCATTTTCCGCACTTGCAGTTTATGTAAAAACGTCATGTGTCGAATCTGTCGGTGTATTTATTATATATATTGCTATTGCTACTTGCATATTAAACACTTCCTCTAGTTTTTATGTTTTTTCACCTTAAGATATCACATACAGGTCTGCATCTTTATCAAAACGCGGCCTAAAAATATGCAAGTAAAAAAGTTAAATCATGGCAACGAAAGACTTAAGAAACGAACTTGTTCACAATTTTTAGCGCTATGGTCCATGAATAACATCAGTTACATACAAACTTCCGCTTAAAATCAGTTTATGCATACATAATATTTTTATTTGGTACACAAATAAGTTGAATACTACCAGGATTTGTGTTAATGCAACGCTGAAAACTTGCTTACAAGGCGCTGAATAAGATTTTACGGCGGTGTAAACGCTTTTTTTCTCATATTATTAAAATAATTAGTTATTGTTGGTATTTGAAATAAATCTATACATTTTTCTTTACCTATTTACTTGTTTGTATGCTTGACTGATTAATTAAAAAAGTTTAATCACTAAAAATATGCAAAAGAAATGCGCTGAATAAATAAAAATAAATTTTGTATTTGCTGAAATACGCTTTTCATTATAAATATAAATATTTACTATAAGCTGAAAAAAAAAATTAATTCTATAATTGGCTAAAAACATTTTTCATTATGAATATAAATATTTTCTATGAGCTGAAAATGCGTTGAATAGTGCGGCATTTTATTACATTCACTTAAGTGCGTAATTTAGCAAGTTAGTGTGCTGAATGTACTTTACATAGTTGTTTGCATATAAAAAATACTCAATTCGCTTTATATGCTTGTTTGTAGCGGAAATATGTATTTAAAAAATGCGCTGAATACAAAAAATTCGGCGCTGAATATGCATATAAGTGTAAAAAAAAGTGTTTTCAGAGCGCTGAATATACTAAGTTAACGTGCTGCATAAGTTCAACATATTTGTATGTAAATTATTGAGCTAAAGAGAGTATAATCGTTTGCAACATTCACGCTGAATACACTGCGTGCTGAAAATGTTTTCTTTTTTTACTCTTATATATACATACTAAGTGCGCTGAATGATTTAAAAAATTCGCTCAATGCATATTTGTTGTATGAAAATTGTATTATTTAATAAAATTGGGCTATTCAGCGCGCTGAATAGCTATCGCGCGCCTTTTAATGAGCTGAATATGCTACATAGGTGTTTCTTTATACTTTAAATACTACAAAATGTTTTACAATCATGTAAAATATTTGCTGAATATGCCTTGCATGCACAAACCACAGCGCTCATCATGGCACAGCACCAAGCGTTTAATCAAAAACAATTTTAATTCGATTAACGCATTTCTTGGTGCCGTAATGTCTAACCATCAAATGAAATTGTTTAACGACTTTCATTTGAAATGTTGAATTTATTTAATTAAATTTTTTGTTGTTGTTGTCTTCGAATTATATTAAAATCGCAATTTGTGTGAATTGCCAAAATTTTGGTTTTGCTAATACGTTTTTCCCTTTCTCATTGATTAGACTTGGCATTTTTTTTTCTTTTCTATCTCATATCGATTTCATTTAAAAATTTTTTTGTATACTTCCTTTTGGTTTTTTGAATTTTTTCTTTCTCTCTTAAGCGCCTTCATTCTTCAATTTAGACATTCACTTTCACGAAAGCAATTGAGTGTGGCATTAAAAGATACAAAATTACACTCGCGATAAAAGCAAAATTAATGTGTGTGTGTGTGTCAGCTAGCGGAAGTGCCACTCAAAGTGGTGTGACGTCATCGCTCTGGGTTGATTTTTTAGATTGAATAGAAAAAGTATTGATTTTTTTTTGTTTTCTGTAATGTTTTTTTTTTTCTTTTTGCTCCATTAATTCGAATTATGCAACTTTTATGTTATAACTTATATTATACAATATTTTGATGAAATCTTATTAAAATGCGGTCATAACTTGACATGAGTCATACTTGTTTTTATTATTTTTCTTATAACGTATACACATATAATTTCTGATTTCTTGCTCAACCGTTGCCAATGACAGTGAAAACTTTGGCAAACAATCAGCGAAAATCGTAACAAAGCACCTACACACACACGCGTGACTCGCATGCGCTAATGGAGTATTTAATGAATGGTTTGTCAATTAAAAAAAAAAAGTAGTAGAAGGAAATCAAGTGTAAAAGTGTAAATAAAAAAATGCATGGCACTGACTATCCAGCTGCATGCACAAAATTTGTTTAGTGCGCTAAATTGCTTTGAATATAAAAGAAAGTGGGTTCAAATATTTTACAATTGCGCATTTTCTGCTTTATAAAACTAAGCTTAGCTGAATAGTGCTGAGTAGCACATAACTCGTGTTCACATATTCTAAGCTTGCATACTTTTTGCGCTGAATAGTGCTGAATAGTATTCAGCGCTATTTAACTGCGCTGAATAACATTTAAATTGTGTGCTTATATGTTGCGTAGCATATTCTCTGTTTACACATGCGCTGAATTGCACTTAAGTGTGTTTTAAAGTACTGTAATAAAACTGAAATGTGCTCCAATGGCGTATTCTTTGTTAACATGAGCGCTGAAAAACGCTTAATGACATTAAGCCCTTTGCTGAATGGCTTATAAGCGCGCGAACTTTCCTAAAGTGTGCCATACTTGGATATGCTATTTTTTAAGCAGTCTAATTTGCACTGAAATGCTGTAATTAAAAAAAAAATACGTTGCATTTTCATGTTTCTATTTAGAGTGCGCTGAATAGTGCTGTATAACACTAAATGCAGCTGAATCGCATTGATTTAGTTCTAAATAACAAATATTTGTGGTTGTGGACGTACTTTATATTAATGTGCACGCTTTATTGGGCAAAATAATACCCAGAGCCGCTAAATGGCTGAATTAAGCGTTGATAAAAAAAAAAATGTAACTAAATTAAACTGTTTTTCTCAATTTTTTTTACGCTAAATATTAAAAATGTTTATAAAAATGCCTCCACGCCTGCTATTTTCCTTTTTCATGCACGCTGAATTGTGCTGAATAATACTTAAAGTAGCTGAATTGCGCTGAATAGCAAAAAATACACGGCATTCAAATTACTTATTTTTACAAACAGACTGCTGAATAATGCTGAGCTAGATTACGCTGATTTTTACTATCTCTACTGTTTTTGCTAAATAAGAAAAATTTAGCATTCTTCCAGACATTTAAAAATATAATGCTAAATTGAGCTGCATATATTCAGTAAAGAATTTATAGTAATTTTAAATAATTGCAATGTTGTTACGGACGCTTACACACTTAAACCTGGTTTTGTAACACTAAACCAAAAGCATGAAATGTGATACGAAATGTGCTTAAAAATGAAATTATTAATAAAATTAGTTTGAAATTAGCGCAATTGCTTTTAGTCTGAAATAAGTGCTTAATTGCAGACGTGTCAAATACATTTTACGGGCGTTAATAACACCTCAATGAAACAGAAATGCTATTATTCGTCAAAAATTAAAATGTGCAATCTAAAGCCCTTTTTAAAGTTTGTGCTCACTCACAAATTCGATAAGCTTAGATGCTGCTTAATTTAATGCTGAATTAGGCGCAATGGGTGCAAGACAAAACATATAGATTTGCAACCGATTCCATGTTAAATCGGAGAACGACCTTCGATAGTGCGCAAATGAGTTGACCCTGCCCGTTTAATGGTCCAATTTAGGTTGTTGAAAAATGCAAACAACAAAATAAATGCTAAAAACTGAAGGGCAGAAATCTTAAATTTAGTAATAATATTATATTATAAATATGCTGCTATATATAAGCTGAATTAGCGCTAAATACAATTCAGCACGCTTTAATGTTGTAAAATTTGTATTTATTCATGAATTTTTCTATGCAAACTGCCAAAATTCCAATGTGCTGAATAAGCGCTGAATACGCGTTGACTTTTTTTTATTTATTTTTAAGTAGCCAAAAGCAAAAAAAATATTTTTTTTAGCTTGCGTACTTTTAAACATGCTGCTGAATATGGTTCAAATGTTACTTTTTTCATAAAGTCACAAACTAAACAATGCGCTGAATTGACGCTGAATATAATTCAGCTACGTTTTTTCAACTTATTTCACATGCAATTTGCAGTAAGCGGTTAACTGAGAAACTTGCGCACAACCAACACCTACAGTTGAGCATACGCTGCACCGTTTTCGTACGGTTACATAATTTTCCAATGTATACTCGTAGTTATGCCTTAACAACAGCGCCACCAATGTCAGGCTAGCTATTCAAAATTATCAAATGTTGTGACAATGACTTGCGTAGCGAAGAGGAAAAACATTGATGCGCAGAAGGTTGCTGACTTTATAATTTGAAAAGATAAGCAAAACACAGCCTTGAAAAAAGAAAAAACAAAACATGTTTTAGTGTGTATTGGTTTTGTAATTTTCCAGCAGATTTGAAACTGCGCACTTGGGTGTGCACATATAAGTGCACATATATATCTAAGTATGGAAATGTAATTTTTTTTGATAATAAATCTATCCGATTATTGTCTTTTTTCATTTCCCACTTATCTGCTTGCCAGTTCTGCAGCTGACAAATCTTTGATAAACGACGAAAATTTAAATGCATTATTTGGCATTACGCTGCACTTTCAATTTCAAATAGGCGCCTCATTGAAATTTCAGCGCTTTCGTGTCAACGTGGTTGGATTTTGAATTTCGTAGAGTTTAATTAAAATTTTCAAACACGTTTGTGTTGAAAATTTTAAAATACTCAGCCAGATTTAATTTGTTGCAGGTCGGTGTTAGATATGCTTGTGTAAATTGTCTTAAATGCTTATTTGCTTGGTAACCCAAAAGACGTTTAACCCATTTAAAATGTGTAGCATGTACTTTGATGCGCACAGAAATAATTTGCGAATTCGCGCTGACATAATTTTATTGCAAAAACATTTAAGTCAGTGTTAGCACAACGTTTATAGTTTGCTTCGCAATTTTAGCACTATTTATCGTAAATTTTATCGTGCAGCCGAAAAGAGTTTGATGATTCATAGCTGCATTTCAAACTTAAAGATATGCGATCTTTTCTAGCGATCTTTAAAAGTAATTTTATTAATTCAGCTCGCATTCAGCGTAAAGTCATTAGTAAACTCTAGTTTAACAAATTTTGCAATTAATTTTACTAGAGTTCGCCCAGTGGTTGAAATTCAACCAGTAAACTTTATTTTATTTTATTCTTCTGCTGTATCTTTTATCCGCCTTTTTTTCTTCCTTTCTATGTCGTTCCTTTCCTCTAACATATTTTTATTTTCCTTGATTTCTTTTTTTACTCTCTTATTTTATTTTTTCCTTTCCTCAAACTTATTTTCCTTTCCCTTCCTCTCCTTTTATTTTCTTTCTTTCCCCTTCGTTTTCTTACCTTTCCTTTAATTCCCTTTCCCTTCCCTTCCTTTCATTTCCTTACCATTCCTTTCTTTCCTTTAATTTTCCTTCCTTTCCTATCCTTTCCATTCCCTTCCCTTTCCTTCCTTTCCCTTCCTTTCCTTTTCCTTTTCTTTCCTTTTTTTCCTTTAATTTTCCTTCCTTTCAATTCTTTTCCTTTCCTCTATTTTCCTTTAATTTTCTTCGGTGTTTAATACTCTTTATGAGTAATCATTTATTTTATTTTTGTAAACCCTGTTTGTAGGTATCAGCAATGAATTTTACATATTTGCTCATATTTTACATTGCTTGTTTAATGTCTCCAACTAAGCAACTTTTCGTGCTCTCAGGAGAGCAGCTGACACTGGGCATCGTAGCCAGTAATCAATACAATAACAACAACTAAAGCAAAAATGCATGACACAACAGAGTATATATAGCGCGAATGCTTATTTTTCATTGGTCCACTACCAACTCTTCGCACTCACAGTGAGAGTCGACCACACGAATAACACAAAAACATGCATGGCAAGTCTACTCACACTACTACGGCTCTTAATTTTTTCCTACAAAGCAACTCCTCGGCCATGCTCACGATTCAGCATAGTACACAAAAAGCAAGTACACACACACAGCGTGTCTATAGTGTGAATAAGTGAATGTGTAGTGGTGTGACTTTTATGTTAAATTTTGTATATTAAAATGATTTTTTAAATTTTTTTTATTTACGGATAAAAGTACACCTCAAAATTTCCTATCTATACATATATAATTTGTATACCTTAGAATTATAGTTTAGCAGAAAACGGTTCTACATTGCATTCATCTTGTCTATTTATATATAAGATACTTTCAATATATATGCTTACAAATAATTATATCTGCGTATCTTTTAAGGTTTATAAACTCTAAATATATATATATATATACTTCAAGCTGTAGCTTCCGTTTATTGTAATTTTACAGCTTATCCGTTAGAGATATGCTAATTCAGCGCAGCATTTATACCTACGAATAGGTGCCAGTGAAAAATGTAAAGCGATTTTGTCGCTTTCAAGCTTTTATTTACCAATTCAGCGCATATTCAGCGAAAAATTATTTATCAACTCAAACAAAACGTGCTAAATATACACATTACATTGCGCGTGTTTAGGTAATTTTCCTGCAAAATATATTCAAAGCAGAGTCGGCACATCTTTTGTAGATTTGATCGAACATTGAACGCTAAAACTATAGTTCGTTGCGAATTGATTGTTTAGATGAAACTCAAAAATAGCAGCAAGCCATCGCTGTCATCTTAAAACGTTTGGCATACCAATTCAGCGCATATTCAGCGCATAGTGAACAGCAAACTCGAGCTAAGCTCGCCAAATATTGTAGTAGATTTTCTCCCCAGACAACATTTTGCTGCAAATAAAATTATTAAGCTGAACCAGCATATCTAATGAGACTTCAAGCTTGCATTTTAGCACTGGAGCGTTTGTTTTTTAATTTGGCTCCTTCATTTAAAAGACAGGCTAATTCAGCGCATAATTTACAAATCACTGTGAGTTACAGACATGTAATACATACTTTTAAAGTTTATCAAACGTTCTTTTATCAATTCAGCGTATATTCAGCTGTAAGTTAATAAGGTAACCTAACTGAACTTAAAAACTAACTTTAATAATGCGCGCTCTTTGACCTAGTTTTCCAATTTAAAAGCATATTTAAAGGATATTTACTAATTCTCCATTGCATTTATAACCGCATAAGATCCACAAATAGTTATGCGCTCGTTTCAGCCTCTTTAAAAGTTCATTTGTCAATTCAGCGCATATTCAGCGCAAGGTTATTTACAAACTAGAGCTAAATTTTTGAAAAAACTGCATTAACCTTACTAATTCTGCCATAATTTAATTGATAGTAAAACAATAAAGTAGATCTTTTCAGAGTTCCATTTAGTTTAATAACTGAAGTTGCTGTTTTTGCCATTTTTATCGCTTCAACTAAAGAAAAATGCTAATTCAGCGCATTATTTACAAGTGTAAGTGAAGTAAAAATCAATGTACGATTTTTTTATCACATACTCGTATACTAAGTAAACTTTTGATTTTCCAAAAATATAGCGCTGCTTGATGTATTCAGCGCATATTCAGCAACTGATTGCTGGTTTTCTGTGGTTTCATAGAATTTCATTAAACTGTTTGAAAACAGCGAAATCAACTGGAGACTATAAAAGTAATCTATCGCATACTGTATTCAGCAAATTATTTAAACCCGATTTCTTTACATTTAGGCGCATATTCAGCAAATAAATATTTCAAGTTTTATTTTTGAAAATTATACTTTAATATGTAATTCAGCGCATATTCCGCTCTGTGACAAATTCATGTAATGAGTTTTGTACATATTTCTTTTATAAATTTGATTACAAATGCAATTCAGCGCATATTCAGCGGAACAAAATGTAGCAATAATCGGCTAAATGTGGTACATTTATATATTTAAAAGTATAATTATCAATGTGCAAGTTATTTTATAATTCAGCGTTCTTTGCTGCAAATATTACAAACCGAGTCGTCGATGGTTAGCGCATACATGTCAAGCTTTTAAAAAAAGTTATTTTGTATGGCCGCTTATTTCCATTTCAACGCAATATGCAGCGCAGCGCATATTCAGCTATACAAACCTCTGCTTTCTTGATACAATTTTGCTTAAGTCGATACATTTTTTGTTTTTAATATATTTTATTATGTTTAAAATATGAATAATATTTTAATAGAAACTTCAAAATAGGAAAACGCTTTTAATAAATAAATAGCAATAAAGAATTATGAATATTTTAATGAATGAAATGCTGAGTATCAATTGACGCGCGCCCCTCTTAGTGCTGATGCGGCGGCAAGTAGCTTGCGCTGTGCGATGCGCCAGCACTTGCTGAATGGCCACCCTGCAATACAGATGCCGATTCATATTGATAGCCAGCTGAGGTGGGTGGTAAATATTGTGAGCCTGTTTCCGCCGATGCCTCGTGCGTGTTGCCCAAAAAGGTGGATGGCTTGAAGGGCGCTCTGCCGCTATAAACAGCATATCCGGATTTACCTAAAGTAATCAAATTGTTACCCAATGCTTGAGGCTTGCTGGCGATAAAACCAAAATGACCCAATCCTTTGTGTCCCACCGCATAAGAGGGCGTATCTTCGCCGCTATTTTGATAGCTATCAGCTGCACCGTCAGCGCCATGATCCGAAGTAACAGTTACATCAGCTTTAATACCATAATTCGCCAGAGAATTGCCGTGCGCGCTCTGTGCGTAGTCGTTGCCGCCAAAACCTGCATAGTTGGCATAGGAAAGTGTTACACCACCACCGCCGTTACTGCCATGGCCACCTTGTCCGCCGCCATGCGCTAAGCCACCCAAAACGAGTGCGCCACCTAAATAACTTTCGAGTGTGCCTGCGCCGTCTTTACCTTGCCCTAAGTAACTCTCGAGTGTGGCAGCACCATTGCTACCACCATGACCACCATGGCCGCCATGACTGACCCCATTTAGTACATGAGCATGTGCGTTGCCAAACCCAGTCGCGCTTGCTGTATGCTGATGACCATGACCACCACCGCCGCCGTAACCGCCAACGACATGTATTTTAGGGCCAAGATGCAGGTGCCCGCCATGACCACCACTGCTTTCACCCTTATATAAATCACTAGCCGGTATGACGAATGTTTTTACGTATGGCAATGATTTGTGATTAGATTTATAGCCGCTATAACCACTGCCGCCATAGTAGGGTGATGCGCCGCTACTATAATGTTGGCCTCGTTTATAGGCACCACCTGAATCTCCGCTGTAACGGGCACTGTTTCCGCTGCTGCTATGTGCCGCTTCGCTACTGTATCCTCCGCCGACGCCGCTGTATCCACCGCCGGTGCTGCTATGCACCGAGCCTCCGCTACTGCTATGTCCTGCACCACTGCTGTATAGCGCACCACCGCTACTGCTTTGGCCCGCACTGCTGTGTGTTGCACCACCACCACTATAGCCCCCACCGCCTCCGTAACCAACTTTGTTGCTACTTTGTACTGAACCACTGTTATATAACGCACCACCGCTGGCTGCAGCACCTACATTGTGTCCTACACCTGCACTGTAACCGGCGCCACTGCTGTGTACCGCAACTCCATTGTGGCCAGCGGCCCCACTGTATGTAGCGCCACTGTTATGTCCGCCACCACTGCTGTAACCAGCGCCACCTAAGTAAATCGCACCATTGCTATAGCTCTGGCCACCATTGTGTCCTGCAACTCCACTGTATCCAGCGCCACTATTATACACCGCGCCAGCACTGTGCCCAGCACCCGAATAAGCATTCGCCACACTATTGTGTGCACTCCCATGCCCTGGCTGTGTTTGTATAATATAAGTTTTAATTTTCGGTGCGCCCACCTGCGCAAAGTCAAAACCTCCGCCACTGGCACCACTTAAGCCATAACCAGCTGCACTGCTGCCGTGACTGGCATGATTACCCGCTTGGTTGTTATTAACCGAAATAGGCGTTGGTGGCAAGTATTTCAAAGATGGTGAAAGATAATTGTTGGCGCTATTACCGCTGCTGCTAGACACTAGCGCTTCTCGTTTAGGCTTAAGCGCGTCGCTTTTAGGAATTTCAGATTTCGTTGTTGTAGTAATGCTGTTGGTATTGGCCACAAAAAGCGCAGCTATGATGCCACACCAAATCTGGAAAAATAGAAGAAAGTAAAAATTAACTGAAAGTAAAATAAAAATATTTCATTCTCATTTTAACCCTTCACAATTAAAGAGGGCTTGAAATACCCAAAATAAAAGCTAAGATAAGTGTAACGTAACTAGAGGGGGGGTTGAAAAAAAAGAACTAAAAATTTTCAGGTAGCTCATTTTTAAATAAATACCAGATTAAACGGAGTGGTTCCAAAGAGAAAGAATTTTTAAAGGCGAGCAAGAGTCTGTAGAGTGGTCCTTCGAAAGTCACTGGAAAGTCAAAAGTTAAACAAATTTTTTTTCGCAATTAAATTCAATGTAATAGTTCGCAGCGAACCCACCTCGAACTCATCACTACGAAATTAATTAAAATTTTGCCTATTCCACAAAAAATCTCCTTCTAAAGTACTTGGGGTTGATTCAAACTTTCTCTCCTTTCAAACTTTGATTGAATTTTATTGCACTGACTTTTGCTAGCCATGCGCTAACCCGTAGTCCCCCTCCTTCGTTCGTGTTGCTTAACCTATCACGACCCTTCTGTTCAACCAGCATTGATTTATAACCGACCTCGCAACCACTTCATAGATTTTTAATAAACCGTGATAAGTAAGGTTGACCAAGAATAAGACTGCAGATCTGTTATTAAAGTCCTAACGTGGAGATAGCGCTCCTGGTATCTACTAGCTCAACACACGTAGTCCAGATTTGTCAGCAGCAGCGATAGATGTTACAAATAAAAGAGACTGAAAGTTTCCGAGGCCACTCTTGTTATGTCTTTGTTTAGCGCTACGAAAAGACTAAATAAAGATTAGGAATGCTTTTTTCCCTTTGCTGAAGTGAAGGACAATTAAATTCCTCATTCTGAAAAGCTTTCTGCTTTATCATCTTGTTTAATTTACAATGGTCTACAGCTTTAACGACAAGACATCCTTGGCCGGCTTACTAAGAGCAGATTTCGTAGATTTGTTGTCCTGCTCCCTACCACTCAAATTGACTCCGTGAAGCACTGCATCGCCTGCCTACTGGCGATCGATAGTTGAAAAATATTTAAATATTTTCTTTACTTGGCAAAACTTGGTCTCCGAAACTGAACCCTCGACGACTGGCATTTGCGTTTTTTAGAAAAAAAAATTTACTAAAGATTTTTAAACAGATAATTTATTGAGCAGAAAATTTTTTCTTTTTTTCACTAGTGGGGAGTATTCTCGGATTTAGGTTTTTTAAGATTTTTGACCAATTTTTTTTTTTTCAAAATTTTTAGTAGCAATTTTTTCATATAATTTTTCTTTTTTTATGAAGTAAAAATTTTAAGAATAATTTGAGTCCACCGTATTATACAGGAATAAATTTACTGCATGTCAAATACTTTTTAAATGCTTGCTCATTGAGACAATCTCGCGATCTCATTGTGGCGCATGACTAGATTCTGCTTCCGGTTTTTGTGTTTGCTTCTTACAAACCTCACAACTGCAAAGACTTCAAAGGGCAGTGCATACGCCAATATGCCACAAACCTTTATTGAATAAGCGTGAGGTTTTGATAAATCTTGTCTGACTTTTAAGGACGAGAATCAAAACCCAACTGGTTGTGGACTATTTAAGCTTTTCCCAAACATA